>VDFB02124641.1:0-27688 GCA_007258455.2 Sequoia sempervirens | reverse complement strand
ATGCTGTCTTCAGAGGCACTGGCCTTCAATCCCTATTGGGGGATTCACCCCCAAACCTCCACCCAGCATTGTTAATATTTAATGTCAAATTGTTCTGTCTTTAATATTTAGTGGTTTAAACTTTACTTAGTATACCAAATTTTCATTTGTAATTCTTATACTTATTCCTTACACATTTTTTTTATAATTACTGCTGCGCTTTTACCCCGTGCCACCATCCCCTATCATACTCCCTTTGGTCCCCCGTCCTGTCAAACCCTGCCTTACCCCCACCTACCTGTTAGTAAACTCCGTGGAACATAGCATTACAGTGATAAAAGCTTACAATGCATTGTTTTACTTTTTTTGTGGTCTGGCAGCTGATTCTCACAAGGGTACAATGGTGCTGGTCAGTAAGCATATCTTTTAGGGGATTGATTTTCGTAAGCGTGCAATGTTGTTTGTCATAAAAGCCGCATATTTGTCGAAATGTGTCAGTCTAATATGGGCAAAGTATTTTCATTCACAGGAGCTTTTCCATCTACTACAGTTGCGAAGGACGTGCCATTTGCTTTAGAAGTTAGAAAATACAAGGAGCATTGGAAAAATTCTATGGAGAATCCAAAACAATAAGACCGGTGTTTGAGTTGATATAAAGATCTATCGTTATGAATAGCTTCTAAACTGTCCACAAAAAATCAGTATGCAATTTGCATAATCAGAAAGGTATCCACTAAAATCTGTTTAACAGAATTAACCTATTTTAACCAATATGCAAATCATGATTCTGCTCGTCATGAGAGATACATCTAGTAGCATTTCCAATAGCTTCCATTTGGGTTCCAGGCATCTGGTTCTGGGGCTTGTTGGCTATCATAAAGTGGAGAAAAGCCCCACAGTTATTAGAGGCATATTGGTTAAATTAATTATCCATGTTGTTGATCCTTTTATAAACATAAAAGGATTGTCCATTAATCATTAGGTTTGAAGTATGAGTTTACCTTGAGAAATAGAAGCATGGCTGATAAAGAAGAATAAGATCCTTTGACGAACCATTAAAAAAGAACTAAATCAATTTGGAGATAACCTTGCTAAGGAGATTTAGGGCAATGTGAATTCAATAAACATAAAGGTTATTAAACTAGAGAGAGTGATCATTGTAGACAAAAGAATCTATTTCGATCTCCACATTAGATTTTTAAGGCTTCTATTTGTACTTAATATTTGAATTAAGTAGTAGTCATCATCCCCAATATTCAACCACACCAGTTGTTCTTGCTGAATGGAAGGTTGTGCTAGTGGGTACAAGACCAATTTCTTAGTATAACTTACAATTGAGATT
This sequence comes from Sequoia sempervirens, assembly GCA_007258455.2. Taxonomy (NCBI): domain Eukaryota; kingdom Viridiplantae; phylum Streptophyta; class Pinopsida; order Cupressales; family Cupressaceae; genus Sequoia; species Sequoia sempervirens. Next base: position 26,367 of record VDFB02124641.1, on the reverse strand, counting down.
GATAAACATTGCTTATAACTAAGCTCAATTGTAAAACTAAAATTTAAAATTAGAATTTACCAAACTCAATTGTAAGTAAATAATGTATTTATTTGATTATTCAGTATATTTGACATTGGTTGCAGGAGGAAGAATTGGAGTCCCAAATTTGAGCAGTTTAAAAGTGATCCATATCCAATGCCCTCCTCTAACGGTACAAATTTAGCTGCTAATGTCTGTGGACAGCTATTTGGGCATGGACAAAAACCTGGGACACTAAAACTAGCCTGAGCAATTTGTGAAGTTGTACTTGACTTAAAGATATGCGACAAACTATGCATATCTTTCTAGAGGAGAACAAGTATTTTAAGGAATTATTTAAGGTATATAAAAGAGGTGCAAGACTTTCAAGCATCTACATTTCTGGGATTAAAGGATATTAGGGTTTAACTCATCACTCCAAATTCAATATAGATATTAGTTCGAAAACTGGAAAAATCTTGTTCAAGCAACTGTTTAGAAAAAGTCTGCAGAAACTGTTAAAGCAATGTAGTTTTTATTTGCCTAAGTGGAAGATAATTATGGATTTGCACATCCTAGTTGCAAGAAACTTCACCTGCAACAGGTGATGCAGGGCCGTTACATCCCTAGGCTGTTGCAGATTGTTGTTAACAGGGAATAATTTAATACAGATTTTGCTGCTCGTATGAATAACAGTCTACAACAAGTTAGCCGTGCTACTCACCTCTCCTTCCTATCTTTCATGCGTTGCGCATCCAGTCGTCTAGTCCATCCAATCGAGCAGTCCATCACAGCCTTAGAAAAATTCTAATTTGGCCGTTAAATTGAAATTCTGATCTGTTTTCATGAAAGCGTTGTATTTGAATGTCGATATTTGAAATAGTGCGTAGATTGAAAGCTCAGCTGCTTGCCATTACTGGTTCCCCCAATGGCGTGTATCGGCGGTATAATTTATTTATTTATTTTTGGTTCTGTTTTGTTATCTTCATTTAAAATCATTGTTTCTCCCAGTTTGGGGACAGCAAATATTTGGGATTTTGTTTTTAATAAATAACTTAGATGTGATCGGCAAAAAAATTCTTAAATTTTGAGAACTATATTTTTCGGGGACAGTGTTGCGTGGTTAAGATTTTGTTAGCTTTGGAGGATAACGCGTTGACTGGTAGGGGAAGACTCCTACATATGTGTTGAAAATAACAATAATTTGCACAAGATTAAAATAATAAATATTAAAATTGATAATACACTACACAATCGATAAAATGTTAATTGTCGCATTATAAATGCTATTAATAAATGACAAATCAAATATAAAGAGAGACTACAAGTGAAGCATTAAAATCTCAAAATGGGAAAGGTGGTAAATATATCTATATCTATAGTTGGTTTTTGTTTGAGTAACAAGTTTAAAAATTGTTCATTGGATATTTTTAGAACTCCTTATTAGAATAAACTATATTCTAATCCTAAAACATGAGCCCAATCAATTTCATTTGTACATGATGCTTATTATCAACTTCATATGTCTTCTCAAACTCTACATCTTATTTTGTTGCTAGGCTTTGATTGTACTTTAGGTATTTTACAATCAATGAGACACAAGACACTATGTAAAGCAACAAACTTTTTTTTTTTTTTCAAAAGTAAGTTTGCTTATGTTGAGAGAGTGGATTTTGTTATAAGTTTGTTTCTCTTAAGAGGATATAATTTTATGTGGACCAGTTCCTTTCAAATAAGAGAGGAATTAGAAATTTCTAAGAGATGAATGACAAGTGTACATAGTAATATGAGGGGTTCATAGAATTGCCACCAATTAACTAGCTTGTCTTGCACGAAATAGTGCTTGGCGATCCTTGTTGAAGCTTTATAGCTATCTAGGTCAATAAATTTTATCTACTCAACTCTGATAAATGAAACTTCCTATGGATTGAACATTTTCTTATATGTCCCAATGAGGTCATTCTTTAGCTTGTGGTCATTAATGGATACAACTCTACAAAGTCTATCCATATACCACTTTGAATTCATTGCATATACAACCATGTGTAGATGTGTTTTTAACATCACCCACTTTTTGTAGACGATGGGATGAATATGTTCATTGTAGATGATGGTGGGTGTCTCTCTCATGAATTACAACCTTCATCTAGCTAAATATGAATGCATTCATCCCTAAGACTAGGATTGTCAAAATCCCCAAATTTGAATATAATGAAAATAGAAGATATGCAAAAGATGTGATGAAGTATGGTAGTTTCTCCTTTGCATCCATGACCACTTTTTTTTATGCACTATATTTTGAACATCTTCAAGTGCATTGTTTATGAAGGTGAGGAAAAGATTGAAGGAAAAAATATGGAAGATAATGTAATACAAAACACAATACCTTCACCTAGAATCTTTGCTCACTTCTTGATGACCGGAAATGGAGTACACCTTTATTCCATTTGTCTTATGATGTTGATAGTATGTGGATTGCTCAATGCTCTAGCATAACCTTAATATGATTGCAAGTAGATAGATCAAAATGACACCATAAGGGTATGATAGCTTGATAAGTGATTCTAAGAGCTAGAGATGGAGGATGAGAGCCTCTAGATAGATTCTTGAAGAGGAAAAGTCAATGGCTTGGAATGATTGATGATGGATGGCTAATATTGAAGAAGGATTAGGGCTTGGATCAAAGATGTAGACATGTGACAAGTGGAACATGAGGGATAGAATCTAGCTTTAAGATTGGGATAAGGAAAAAAAAATTCTTATGTGAATTGTTGGGATTAAGAAGTGGGATTGAGATGAGTGGATAAGATTGAAAGTTAGTTTGACTTTTGGCTAGGTGTTTATGTTCAATGAGCCTAGACAAGGAGTTACTTAGACATGTGAAGGGGGACACTTGTCACATGATGTAAATTTTAGATTATGATCCATGTGAACAAGATTGATGGCTAAGATTAAATGGATAAGGATAAATGATAAAGTGGAATGAATTAAATAAATAAAATATTTATTTAAATAATGGGATCATGTGAAGGGAAAGATAATTAAATAAATAATAAATATTTATTTCATTAAATGATTAGGATAAAAATGGGAAAGGATAGAGATAATTAAATAAATAATAAATAATTATTTAATTAATAGGCTAAGGATAAGCTAAAAATTAGGTGTGGTTGGGTAAGGTCAAATTTTAGGTGTCTACATTTTGCCCCTCTTTGATATGACATCATAAAGTGGCATTGTATCAAAGAAGATTAAAACATAGTGGATGAGAGAGGACAATGATCAAATTATATGATGTCCCAATCATGGGAGGATGGGAAAGGATGAAGGAAAGATTAAGATGAAGAAGGAAAGATTAGGATGAAGAAGGAAAGATGATGATTAGGTGATGGGATGCCCCCTTGGGAGGAAAATGGGTTAGGAGAATATGAGTGTGCTCTTGAAATAGAAAGGAGCGATGGAGGATTAGGATCAAGAAGTAGATGAGAGGGAAGATGAAAGGGGATGACTAGATGAAAAGGAGGGAGAATTTGGATGGAAGGGGATGAAATGAAGGGAAATTTGATTTATGGCTGATAGGTTATGCCAATATGTATTAAGCAATCCTAAGTTTTGATATAGCAAAGATAATTATGCACAAAGGTATGAGGAAAGATTAGGATGAAGAAGGAGAGATGATGATTAGGTGATGGGATGCCACCTTGAGATGATAGTAGGTAGGAGAATATGTGTGTGCTCTTGAAATGGAAGGGAATGATGGGGGATTAGGATCAAGAAGTAGATGAAAGGGAAGATGAAAGGGGATGAATGGATGAAAAGGAAGGATAATTGGGATGGAAGGGGATGAAATGAAGGGGAATTTGATTTATGGCTTATAGGTTATGCCAATATGTATTGAGCAATCTTAAGTTTTGATATAACAAAGATAATTATACACAAAGGTATGAGGAACTAGGGTGACAATGTAACCTTTGCATGAACTTGACATTCAAACAATGACAAGCATGAAAATAAGACAAAGACGATGCCCCATTATACACTAGTTGTGACACACCAAGATATAGATAGATTAAGGTGGTCGTAAGTAGGTGTAGTCATGGGTCAAAAGATAAGATCAAAACAAAAGACTCACTTCAAAACATGGCATGCAACCAACATATCTCTTTCCAAAGATAAGATAATGATGATGATTGATTTTCTTACATTAGGCTTGGATAATCACCTAAGCAAGGCTTGGATAAAGATGATGATTGATTGATTATTCCAGACACAGGGGTCCAAAAGAGCATTGATTAATAGTATTCAACTTGGCAATGCTTGTAGATAACCAAGAAGAAATGATAGATGGTTGATTAATAGGAAAAAGGGTACAATGATTGGATAATGTTTGGCAGCTAAGCTCATGATATGATTTTGATTAAGGATTGATATCTTGGATGTAATGTTTGATGTTTGTTTAAGTGCAAGTCTAAGGAGCTCAAAATCATGATTTTTTATTTTTTTAATTTTTGATTATGGATGGGATTTGGGATGATGATTTCTTTTATTATTGTTGAGATGAGATGGATATGGGGTGGAAATTTTTTTGATGAATGAAGGGATGGGTGAGGATGGTTGAGGTTTGAAGGTCGATGCATTGGAAACTAAGGATATATAAGCTCTAACCCTTGACACAATGTAGATGTAACTTTCACATCTACGGTAGGGGAAAGAATGGGGAAGGGTGGGCAATGATATATGGGATGATGGGTGACACCAATCAAGGATCAATACAAGCCATGATAGGTTTATTATGGATGGATGGGTGACATACTTTATTATGATATAGAAGGATGAAAGTGATGGCGGATGGGAGGAGATGGAATCCTAAGAGTTGGTGGATAAGAGACTACTACTCATGGTGCATGCTTCCAAGTTTTCATCATGGTACTTATCCAAGACACCACCGAAATGGTTTTCACCATTGGATGAATTATTTCTTTACTAATTTTGGATTTTTTAGATTTTTTTTTTTTTTTAGAGTTTTTGGACAAATGAGACTTGATGATTTTGCAATCAAGGTGGATGCCCTTTAATAGATGTATGATGGTGCTTGATGGATGGGCACAAATGGTGTGCTAGGGAAGATGGACAATACATTGTCCCATGGATGGAGGGAGCTAAGGTATGATCACTAATATGTGCATTATGACAACCTTCATGTATCACATGTAAAGGAGCTTGGGAAATATTTAGATTAAAGCATGTCAAGGGGTTACCATCAAAGGTTTGTGGAGATACATCGCCAAGGGTAATGGAAGATAGATGTATGGATATGGATGGATTAGGTTAAGTGTATGGATTTCATGAAGACCATGAGGACCAAGAATTAGGATCAACAAGCTCATTCTTGATATATTCCTTTGGTAGATGTCCCCAGTTATTTTGGATGAAAGGGCATGATTGGGGATTGATTTATGCTTTTTCTTGCTTTGATTTTTGACTTTGATTTTTGTAGATTTCAATAGCTTTGGATTTGATTTGGAATAGAGGATTTTTCTTTTCTTTTCTTTCTTTTTGGATCTTCATTTGATAAGGCTTTTTATTTTTGTATTTTTATTGATAACCTTGTTTTTATGTGACACTTGTTGATCCAAGTCTAGGAGATGGGTGGAAGTGGATGAGTTGGAGGAGATGGTAAGGATATGTGATTCTTGAAAGAGGTTGGTGATATGTTCAACAAATTCTTCATGACTATCCTTATCGACACTGTTAATGTCAAAGGATGCTTACACTTCTTTAGTGGAAGGACAATTAGGTTTAGTAGGCACAACTCTAGGTGGTTCATACCCTAACCCAAGATGCTCAATATGAAAGGATTGTAGCTCATATTCTCCAATTCCAAGGTCTCTAATTTTATCCTTGATCTCTGAAATAGTGCAAGAGGTAGGTAGCGATGAAGGATCAATGTATGAGAATGAAGATGATGCATGGTATTGGTGGGACAATGTTGTGAAATTCCATGATTGTCTTACAAGAATGTATAATATTGAAATGGATTTTGATCGGAAAGGAAAATCACTTTAGTTACATTGTGGGGGAACTCGATGCATTGATGGAATGTGGATGGAAAAACTTGCATATCATGGATCCATGAGCAACCAAGAAGGATATTGTATGAGATATCAAGGTCTAGAATCTGGCAAGTAGTTTCATCTGTAGTTGGTTCAACCTAGATGGGTAGTTTTATGGAGCCTTGAGATTCATGCTCAACTTCATCATAAGCTTTAATGGTAATATTACTTTTGGGATCAACAACATCATTATAATGTCACAATTATTTTATTAGAATCAAGTTACAAAGATTAAGTCTTGATCCACCATCTACTAGGAACTACTTGATTGTGGTTTTATGGATATGGGCTTCATGTTAGAGCAGATTGTTGTGAGATGGGTCAATGAAAGGAAAATATTTAGTGGAAAATGTGAGGGATTGTAGAGAATATAAGTGTCCTATCGTGGCTTGAAATTGAGCAAGATTAATGTCATTAGGGACATAGGATTCATGGAGGGCTTTCTCAAGAAGCTCTTTGTGGATGGGGGATGTTTTAAGTAGCTCAAGGACAAATATTTATGTTGATGTTTTGTTAAAGTGGTCAAGTATGTTATACTTGTTTTTAGTTTGGGAGGAGGATGAGGCTCCTTGAATGGTGACTCAACCATGTCGAGTAGTGAGGACACAATTAGGTGCTTTGATAGTTATAGTGGTTACTTAGGAAGGACTTCGATCAATGCGACCAATGACAAAATAATATGAGATATTATTGTTGTAGTTATAAGGTGTTGTGTTATAAGATGTGGAAGCTTTACCATCATTATGTTGAGGGAAAGATTGCTTGTATATAACCAAGTGTTCATTAGGGGACTTTTGTCCTTCAATGGTGGTCTCTCCTTAATCAATGAGATCTTGGATCAAGTTCTTAAGTTTCATGCATGAGGATGTCTTATGACCATATACCCTATGATAATCACAAATTTCATGTTCTTTATGCCAAGGGGGCTTAGGCACATCAAAACAAAGGGTTTTGATAGGTGGAAGCTGGATAATGTTGGCTTGGACTATATTTTGGAGGAAAAATTCAATAGGTTCACCCAAGGGAGTGTACTCATGTCGAGTATATATTTCTGGTTGACCTTTAGGAATGACCACATTATGTTGGGGAGCTAGATTGTTTTGGGATGATGATGGTAGAGGTATTTGAATTTTTTGAACATGTTTGGAATCAATCACACTATCATTTAATTAATTTTTGTTTTTGTTCCAAAAATGGTATTTGTCACTAGATTGATTGTTGTATTTTCTCTCTTTATAGATCTTGACTAGTCCTTTAGCTATAAGTGTCTTTTCGATGGAAACTCCTTTTTCTATGATTTTGTCAAAGGAGTGAGAACATTGCATTTGAAGATGGAATCCCATTTCAAAGTTGGAGTTTTGGACAAAGATTGTTATGAGTTGTTTTTTTGGACAAAGATGGAAGTGACTAGAAATATGTCTCCATATTTTCAAGAAAGATGCAAAGCTTTCACTACTCTTTTGTTTCATGTTGCAAAAATTCATCATGGTGATATCATGCTCAGTGTTGTAGGAAAAATGAGCGAAAAATTTTGTGGCTAGCTCATAAATTGTTGTAATGGTCCCATGAGGGAGATGGGTAAACTAATCAAGGGCTTGTCTACCCAAGTTTATAGGGAAAAGTATCAAGAGGTACACATCAAGATAACAAACCTCTTGGCATGCAATGTAGAATTCTTTAAGGTGTTCCCTAAGATCCCCCTTCCCTTTGTATTTATTGAATTAAAGCATCTCAAAGTTTTCTGGAAAGGGGATCACGGTGATTGGTTTGTCAAAAGGACAAGGACATAGTTATTGTAAGGTATAGTATCCTTGATTTTTTTAACATCTTGTTCCAAAGAGCTTGTTAAATTGAGGGCTAGTGGTTGATAGTTGGAAATAGGAGGTTGTGAGGATGATATGTGTTGGTATTGATAATAGGATGAAATGGGATTGGTATCTATGAGATGAGATTTAAGGATTACAAATGTTGGTAGGTGGATGAAATTAGATTGGAATTTTGGAGGGGATATGTTGTGTTAAATGGGATGGACATTGAGATGTGAGAAGAAGGGATGGAAGCTTGAGGTTGTGGGATGTCAGAGGAAGTGTTTTGGGTGTGATGGAATTTTGATGTGTAAGTGGGATGTAGGATTGATGGCTTGAGATGTGATGGGAGGATTAGAAGAAGATAGAAAATGTGATGAATCATGATGATGAGAAGATGATGGAAGATATGTGTGATTATGATGAATATAAGTTGGAGGTGTGGAAGGAGCTTGTTGGGTGATTTGGGAGATGTCAAAGTCATGGGGTGATTTGGCACCTTTGTTAGCTAACCTAAGGGTGTATTGAACGAATGCTTCATGATATATCGATGCATTAAGTTCATAGCTTGGGTGTCTTGAGAAAAGTCCTCTAATGATGTGGGTGAATCTTGGTCACTTGAATCTTGAACATGTATGATGTAGGATGGACATGGGAATGGGTTCCCCATAAGAGCTTGGTGGAATGCTTCCTCAAATAACATGCCATTAGATGATGATAGGAACTCTTGGGAGGCCATGATTTATTTTCTTTCTTGTGACCTTGTGATAGGCATCCAAGAAAGAGACCTAGGAATGATGGTTTTAGATGAAAGAAACTAATGATGATGGGATAGACCTTGAATTTGATATGATTGGATATTTTTGAATTGAAATGATGATGATGGATAGAAAGGGGATAATGATGGATGGAAATGGAATAATGATAGATTGAAAGGATAATGATAGATACAACTTGGTCACGCTAAGGAGAACCAAGAGGTGTGAAATGATACAAGACCAATGTTGTTGCAAGTAAATCTAGATCCTTGATTGATAGGGAATATTTTTCTTACTTAGGCTTGGATAATCACCTAAGATTGGATTGAATGGGGATTTTGATATCTAACTTGAGGGAGCCAAGTTCCCAAGCAAGGACAACCGAAATGATAAGGGATAACTCAATATACTTCATAAGAAAGTTCTCAAGCAATATACAAGCTAGTAGATAAAAAGGATTAGGATCTAGATTAGACTTTTAACAAGATCAATTTTGATTAGGATATGATATGAATTTGGATTGGATGATGAGATAGGTCAAATATGATAAGGATTGGATTAGATGATAAGATTGGTCAATGATTGAAGATAATGGATATGAAGGATGAGATAGATGAATAATGATAGGTGATCGATTGGATAGGATGGAATATAATAGGGATTGGATTGGAAGATAAGAGGGATAAATGATAAAAGAAATGATGATGGAAAATGATAATGATGAAATGATGACAAATATTGGATGATTGTTGATTGATCCAAGGTCTAAGGATGATGATAATGATGTTTAGGTTATGAAAATGGATGGAAGTGATGAGATGGGGGAAATATGAGGGTTTTTGGGTGGATATGATGGAAATGGTTGATGTTTTAGGTGAAATGATGGGTGAAGAAGTGTCTCCTAGGTCCGGTCTAAGTCTGTAAAGGTCAAGCTCTTGAATTAATAGTGTATACACCTAAAAACAGTCATCACATTCAGTTAATTAAATACAACCTATTTAATTAATACTTCAACTACATATAAATAAGGTCTTACTTTATTTATATTGTTCACTTTCCTTTTTATCCTCCAAAATCACATTCTTCTAAATAATTAAATAAACAAAATACCCTAAACGTGTTTATTTAATTAACCTTCCTTAATCTTGATTAAGAATTAGAGCACATTTCTACAACTTTTTGTGTGCCACCTCATAAAGGTCACATGAAAATAAATAAGCCTTTAAAATTATTAATTAGAATTATCCTCACACACTTCCACCAATGAGAAAAAGAACATGGCTTTATTCCCCCACACTTCCAACAAATTTGGAGCACATGGGTCTTTGTTTCACACACTTGGGAATCCCATACATTTGGCATGTTTCCAATTGGTCAAAGGATTCTCTTCACACACATGGCATGTTGTCCTTGGTCAAGGGGACAACATCCTGATTCCTTTCATCTCCACTATCTATTATTTCTCCTTCGAATCTAGACTGTTGATAGGTTCCACCTCACAAAATGCTTGAGAAACCCTATAAATACACCTTCTTTCCTTAGCATTTATCATCCACAATTTGAGTAAAGTTACTATGCAGGTTTATCTTAGGAGCTTGGAGCTTTCATGGAGTCTTATACTTCGTTTTCATATCATGTGTTACTTTGCATTCTCATCTTAGATTAATTAATTGCTTCATTGTTACATTTTATCATCCCCATTACATCATAGTTACATTTTAGGTTAGTTTGTTTTATGTTTGCATTTGATTGTATGCATAATCATGGATAGTTCATTTTAGTTTCATATCATCTCACTCATCTCCACTTGTTCATTTATCATCAACATCATCCTTCATTTATCATTGTATATATTATCCTTTCCATCATTTTGTTTCATTTAGAAGTGTATATGCATAAAAATGGTCATCTCTATAATCCTGGCAATTAATTAATATTTATTATTTAATTAATTTTTCTAAAAGTCCTCTACATATGATTAAATTTAATTAATTTAATTATATTGTTCATTCATCTTATTCTTCTTTCGTAATTAAATAAATCTATTTTATTTAATTATTTTCATATGTCCACTTAATTAATTAAATAAATACATTGTATTTATTTAAAAATTATTCATTGTTCAAATTTAAATTAAATCTTTTGATTTAATTAAATTTAAATATCTCTTTTTCCTCTATTTTAATTTTTCTTCTAATTAATTAAATGTTTCCATTTAATTAATTTCATAAAAGTGATTTAATTAAATAAATCTTATTTAATTAAAAATATCTTATGCTTTTTTTCTAAATCACAACTAGATATTTTATTATCTTTTGTTTTCTTCTCATATCATAATTAAATATTTTATTTAAATATAAGATCTTCTGCTTTTTTCAATAAAACCTGATTAAAGCTTTCTTCTTATCACAAACTTTCTTTGTTTTGTTAAAAGCTTAATTAAATATTTCATTTAATTAAGAAAAGTTAATGTCTCCTCCACAAATAAATAATTGATTTTTTAATTAATTAATTATTTATCGCCTTTTAAATCTTTCTTTTATTCTTTTTAAAGAAAGATGATTTCAGATCTCTTCTCTTTTTCCCTCTTTCATAATAAAAATAGAAAAATCTTGTTTTTAGGTTTCCTTCTATTTTCTCTTCAGCATCTTTCTTCAACCATTGACTACAGAAATTATCACAAGTAAACAAGACAACAATCAAAATCATTCGAAAAACTCTATAAATACCTGTGTGAATCCAAGCATTGATAATAGGCAATTAATTAGAGTTCATGCACTTAATTCATTTAGAGTTCATTTATCATAGCATCATGTTTATTTCAAGCTTCTTAATTCAAATCATTATCATAGTTTAATCTTGCATCTACATCATATCAAAATCTCATTTTTTAGGAAGACAGTTTGTTGAGCCTAGCCTACAATCTGAGAACACAAAGTTGGAATCGACAAAAACACTAAAGATAGAGGACAATATGACGCTTTCGAAGGAGCCATTCGTATAAGAGTTTGTTTTGTTTATTTGTTTCCTTTGATTTAATGTTATATTGGTGTGTTTGAATAACTGTTTCAATTCATTTACGCATTCATATTTTCATACACACATTAAATGGCGCCCACCGTGGGGCCTTGCCCCATTTTTAACATTTATCTGTAGGTTTTCTGACAGGATTTCGCATTCTAGAATTCGGCTTTTTGACGAAAATTATCTTTTTAGCACATCTGAGGGTTTCTATGGTGCATACAAGGGTTTATGCAGTGCATACAAGGCTTTTAATAGTGTTTTTTTGTAGGTTTTATTGACTTTGTTTTGCAGATCTGCCGATTTATGGACAAAGCCGCAGGTTTTACAAAGTTCTTCATATCTTCTACACAGCTGCGAATTTTTTACAAGATTTTTATAGAACCTTGTACATAATTTCAGATCTACAATAAAAAAATCGAGGGTTATGATTCATTTTTGTGGAAGTTATTTCAATTTTAATTATTTTCATAAATTTGATTTTCTGGACGCAAATCGAATTTTTTCAGAATTTTTTACATTTTTGGAAAGCTCATAAATTCTAATGGGTATGTTTTAAGATTTAGTTTGGAGGTCAAATATAATGCAAAAAAATTCAATCTTTGTTTTCTGTATGGTTTTCACAAATCCGTTTCTGAGAGCAAAACAGGAATTTTCTTACTTCTTTACATTTCTGGAAAGCTCTCAAAAAATTAGCAGGGGTCTTCTTCTTTGATTTTTTATTTTTCAGATCAAAAAAATCGTCAAATACTAAAATCTAATTCGGCTATGTCAAAAGTATCTGAAATTGAAATTTTCTGATGAACTTGTCTTTTTCTTTTCTTTTTCTTTTCTTTGGCTGCATTATAATATTATTTTTTATCTTGTAGGTGATCATAAGGAGCTCTAGTAGCAGAAATATCACTCACAACAACAATTTGGAGAGCGAAAATAACCAGGTGCACTCGTTTCATCCTTCATCTCTTAATCTTGTTTGTCACATCTTTCAATTTGGGACATAAAATAAAATCTTGTTTGATCACATCATTGCAATTGGTTAAAAAAAAAAAATCTTGTCTTCAATCACATTTCAAAAATTGGGTCTAAAATTAATCATTGTCTTCCATCACATCTTGATTTGGGATCTAAAAAGAACGAGTGTGTAAGGCCCTGCCCTATGTATGATTCATTCTACCCTATATTCTTATGTGCACTCTTGTACCCAAACTGTTAGATAGATTCAGGGTGAGAAGTAAGGCAACCGTGTTGTCATATTTGAAATATTATTAGTAATAAAGCCTATGGACATCATTTATGCCTCTCTAAAAATATCGTATTGAGAGTAGTATTGAGACTAATAACAATTTTAGAAAAATAATGGCCTTATTGATATTAATATTAGTGTTAATATTAATGACATTAATATTAGCAATAGTATTAAATTATCTTAACATTAATTTCAAACATATTAGTGTCCTTGAAATTAAGAGGGAGGCCAAAAATGCCAATGAGTAAATGACATTCATCTGTGAGGTAATGGCAGTATCGATAACAATGTTAATATTCGTTCATTCAATGATGTAAAGTATTAAGTAATTAATGTTGCTTTGGTTATGTCATTTGGATAGTTACCATCATGGACTAATTTCCTGTTCTATGCTACTATATTATTCTTTAATATTCATAAGTTCATCGTAGTGGAATCATCGTATGAGATTATTATTTTTATATGTAGTTGGTGTTGTTGCTAAATTTATTCCATATAGTAGCGATGTGTGAGATCATTATATAATGAGATTAAATGAACTAATAAAATTTAATAGGGGTAAGACTATTGTCATTGCACTATTCAATCATGATAAAAATTGAGACAAGATTATGCTATATGAACATTTTGATGTCATTAACTTGATGCTCTTGTTCCAAACCAAATTTATTAAAGGTATCTAGCATATTTAAAATGTTTACAATCCAGCCGTACCATTATTATTCTATTAACATTATGAATATGGATACCTTAACCTTAAGCGAATTCAAACTTAAGTTGCATTATACATATCACTACTAATATCAATGACACTCATATTGATATTATGATAACTATTATTATATAATTTTTTTCTATGTATACTAATTAGTAAAATATTAATACAATCATTAATGTAACCATCCATAATTTACTTTTAGGTTATCACAAATACCTAGTGATCTAACCCATAATTTATTAGAAGTTGGGTAATGTCCTATGTAGCAACAACCCTCACTCATTATTGGCAAGCCATTTAATGCATAAATGTAAGTAACAATTAAACTACGAATTTCCTCTCGTTATTTTTATGCTGCCACTGGTTGTTTTCACGTTGTAATATAATGGCTTGCATTCACAATGAAGATAAATGTGTGCCAGAGGGGAGGGTATATGTTAGGCCATCAGGGATATTGGTTGCAGCCAATTAAACTTGATTAACAATCCACCAATTGATTGTTCTATATCGTAACTGCTAGCATTAATGCCACCTGAGACCAAACCACTAGTAGTAAATTCAACACTTTATTTTCTGTCACACCCAACAGCAGAGGAGAGGACTTAGGCGGATGCATTTATTGAAGGTAGTGGTGTAGAGTCTAGGGGAATGCAATTCATGGAAGAAAAGAGATTTCTTTGTCAGTTGTAAAAGGTTTGGAGAGGTCTCTCCCTTCAAGGTGTCAGGGCATTCAAGGTGGGTGCAGGGCGATGGTGATGGCACCATGGAGTGGCTTTTCTGGATTAACAAAAAGAGAGGAGGAATAACTACACCTTGGATCAAGTGAAGAAAGGTGGGGAATCCTTCTCTAGAAGCGGTGTTCCATAACTGGTTCGAAATGGGGAATAATGGAGACAACCATGGGAGACTCTGCACAGAAGAAAATAGTAGCGTGAGTAGACTGTAGTTTAATGGATGAAAATGACTTCACTGTGGCACGCCAGTCTTTACGGTGATGTTCAGTCCAACACATTAAATGAAGGCATCGTTGGGATACTTGAAAAAGGCAATTGAACAGAAGCTTTACTCATCTTTTTCATCGACAGGGACTGAAAGGGGTAAAACAACTCACACGCCCTATCCTTCTCTTACACATTTTCAGAACTGTGGGCGGCGGAGACTCCTTGTCAGAAAGTAGCTTCGCATCTCTCAATACTGGGAGCTAGGGATTCGCGGGGGTGAAGGAGCCAGATGAGTTAATGTAGCATTAAATCAGGGAGTTTAGGCAGAGGTGAGGACGAATGGAGAGAGAGGAAGTTTCTGTTCTATTGTTTTGGAGATCGCATTCTTTGAGGCACTCCTTCAACCGATTCACGTGACTGGTCTACACACCCACATTTGCACGCATATGTACCAGGGCAGTTGCAACTTCAACGGGTTTACAAAAAATGCCTTCATCATATATGCTTGGTCGAGGTCCATAACCAATTTGAAGCTTCCATTTTTGGCGTAGATAGAGGAGGCTATCAAAGGCCACCACAATTCCACTTAAAAGAAGGAAAAGGGAACGATGGGGGAGGTATCACCACCAAGTTGCGGAAGAAAATCACAGGGAGAAAGGAAGATGGTTGTGAGAGACAATTAAAAAGAAAGAGGCTTGCTAAGGATCTGAGAGATACACCATCTCAGGTTGTTTTCCTGGAGGACGATAATTTCAGGAATAGAGGTGATCTTGGAAGGATTTGGGGAGTCAATTTCCTAGCTGCATTTTTACACCGAGGCTTCAATGCTCGACGAAATTGTAAAGCCTTTCTTCTAATTATTTCTTCATATCCCAGGTTTGGACCGAATCTCTTCTCCATTAGTTCATTTGATAGTGCCAATATGAATTAATCTATACACTGTGGTATTACTAATGGGATCTGCTTATCATAATGATTATTTTAGAAATCTGCGTGTAGATGATTTAAAATGCCACACCTTTGTGTTTATGGTATTTGCCATCTGTTATAATCTAAGAGGGGAAACATTTAGTGTTCTTTAAGGTTCTCATTTAAGAACAATCGTGAAGAATTACTTTTACCTTCGTTGATTTTCACATTATAGAAAGAGCGAGCCTCATAAGCTAATCTGAAGAATTTGTGGCATAGTACTATTGAATAGGCAGGTTGGTGAAGGGGCGAATATTAATAAAGGTCTTTTAAATTTCTGTATCTAGTGGTGATTATAAGATTACTATTGCGCTAGGTTTTCTTTTGGGTACAACGTTTACATTTGTAGACTTGCATACCCTTGTTGCTGAAGCAAACTCAACTCTCTTGCCATTCCTGTCCTTAGTTTCCTTCAAGGTTCGCTATTCTTAATTTTTTTGCTGAGGAGATTTCTAATTACCCTCTACCTAAGTGATGATTTTCTCCTTCGCCTAACCATCATATGGAGAACTATCATGTTTGCAATAAAATATTTTAGTTTTTTGTATAGTATCTATCACTGTAAAAAGGAAGATAATTCTCCTCATAGGATGTCTTCGTCATTATACATCTCTTTATATTTGAACACTTCACAAATACAAAATGCCTGATGAATGTCGCTAAAAATGTATTGTAGCATCTAATTTGTACTCAGCAGTCATAGCTAGGCATAGACAATTATATTATTTATGGTTTTCTTTCTATTATATGATATTGGGTTGGTATACATGATCAAATGAACCATATCTCCGACCTCATAAGAAGTATTAAAGACATTCATTCTTATTCTTGGTTTTGCATATCATATGTGCTATAGTATTAAGGTTTTTAGAAAGTTATGATAGCGTCAAATTATTGAAAGAAATAAGCATTCTCTAAAACCTTATAGTTGATCAATCTAATACAGTTAACGTGAAATTTGCATTGTCATTAAAATTCTCATGCATGTATCTCTATAAAACCTCAAGTTTTATTGTTGCTCAACAATGAATAATTTGATGATTATCATCGCACACCCAATATTTTCTAGTTGTCTTCATTATTAAGGGTAAATGTTTTAATGACATATCTAGGTTACTAATGACCGTAACAGTATAAACCATATAAATAAATATGTCATTTAATAAAAGTAAATATGTTGACTCTATAGGAACTATTACCACTTTTTGTTATACTTGAATTGTCTTTTGTGCCTTTGTGCTTGGTGTTTTGGAATTCCTCTAGAACAAGTTGCTTATGAGCTATTGATCTCAACTTAATATGTAAGATAGGACTTTCATTAAGTTTTTACTGTCATTGAGAGTACCTTCTTTCCATGTGTTTCCTTCTTTAAGTTTAATTTAAATAAAATGTGCCATTGTGTCAGTGTAAGAGCGTGATATAAGGTCCTTTATTTAAATTTTGGAAGTTAAAAGGGTGGGGTTGTTATCATCCATTCTTTAGTTAACAATAAAGTTATTTCAAATAGGATTTATTATCGTGTATCATTATAATACTCATATTGGTACTAATTTTGTCTTGAAACCATATTGTTAAACTATGATTATGTTGTAACATTTCACATAGAACCCAAGTTGTTAGTTTGAGTTATAAACGAGTTTCTATATTGTTATATGTAGAATCTATTTCATGAAGCTCAGCTATGGTCTATCAAATTGATATATAATTTTAAACAATGTTTAGTTCAAGGACTAAACGTATCATAATGACTATGACGGTTGTTACTTTTCTTCTTATCATTCCTCTTAGTTGGGATTGTTGGCCTTGTAGAAAGGCAAATATTATGTCCTACCAATGAATTTCCATGTAAGCGTGATGTGCATTGTTCACGAACAAATTGTCTTTTGAAAATTGTTCATACCCTTAGCAGGTTGTCTGATCCATGGCTTCACCTAAGTGGGTGGCAGCCGATCGTGGAACTGTCTGGGGAAGTGGACCCTAGAAAGGGTTGCATACCCACTCTTTAGTTGTAATTTGTATGGAACACATTAATTTTGATTACAAGATTGAACTGGCGTACATCTGTGTATTGGGTTAGGATTGTGTTTGAGCTATGGTCATCTTTTTAACCTTGTGGATATTATCCCCTTGCTACCCAATCATGGGTGAGATGGTTGAAGTCTAGTTGTCGAACTACGGTGCCTCTGCGAATTACATACGTAGGCAAGGCCGTCTAAGACGAGCCCCCGAGGACTAGGTCTGGCCCCTAGGATTTGTTCTTTTATGGTTTTTGTGAGTACCACTTATGTATATATGTTATTGTTGACTTGTGGCTTATATAATGTTTCAGATTCATTTTGGGTTGATTGAACTATTTAAGTCTACCTTGGAGATGTGAATTTTGTGTCTCCTATTGAATTGGCCATGATGGTCTAAACGATTTAGCCATCTAACTAAAAGGAATATAGTTTACGATTGGTCAAGAGTTGTATGTATTTTTGGTTGTGTCTGCTTTGGTAGCAAACTTTGAGAGTCTGGCAAGCGTAAATGAACGAAATTTGAAATTTGTGTTTTGTCCTTGACTGTCTTTCCGAGTGTTAAATTTAGCACATGAGTGCTTCATTGTTTTCTTCTAAACATTTCAATTTCTAAAGGGAAATTAATCACTGTGAGCGTGAATCAAGTGGGTGTCTTCCAAAACACTTCACTTGGTTTGCTTTTGTCAAAACCCTTTTAGGAGGCCTGCTTGGAGCACACACCCCTCCTTCCAAGGGACTAATTTCAATCAAAGTGTGAATCGAAGACACGCTTTTGTTTGGAAGCAATCTTATTACCAGCTAAGCCCCAAAGAACTTTATAATCTTTGGGAAGTGAAGGTGAAGGTGGGCTAATTCCTTTCTCCGCCACAGAATTTTGCTTCAAAATCATCCTTAGTTTTCCAACCTTGTCTTCAAACTAGTCGTTCCAATGGCCACACCACTTGGATCTTAGCCATAGGGCTTGTTGTTGTGTATTCATGCTGTTTAACTTTATAACATTGAATCTTCAAAGACAAATTTTATTTATTGTGCCTGGTGTCACATGAAATATCAGGTTTGATAGTGTCCAGCCAAACTTCCAAATACCACTACATCATCCAACGGCAATCTTAATATTCCATATTATCCAATTATCACACCCTGAACTAATCTAACACTTTCAATTTACACCATGGACACATTGGAAGACATGGCACAAGAGGTTGTTCACATGCTTCACACTCTTAAAACAATTCAAAAACCTTTGCCCAAAAAAGTCATTCACGACTTCCCTAACATAATACAAAAACTTCAAGCAAACAAGTCACCTCAAATCCAATACCTCGTAACTCAAGCCCAATACCTCATAGCCACATGTCAAATCCAACAACCACAACATCATCCCCTATCCATTCATTATCAACCAATTCCACCTCAACCTAATGTGTCATCCCTTTCCACCTCATACCAATCTAATCAATCCACTTCTTTGAATGACAATTCCACATCAACCTATCAATCCACATCACGAAAAACACATCTGAATTTAAGTCCACCTGGGAAACAAAATCAAGAGCCTTTAAGTTCTCATGCAACCATTCACAAGGGGAATACTGATATAGGTTATGTACTCTCAAAGTATATATACAATAAAAATAAAAAACCTAAGCCAACACCTTCCACCCCTACACCTCCAAAGGATGTGACCCAAGGGCTACAAGCAAGGAATCAAACATCACCATGTCCTCCAACACATATACTTGAACAAACAAAAGAGTCCTCAAATGCCATGCCAAGTCCTTCAAGCCAACCATGTCATCCACAACCCCTTGATCCCATTCAAGAGTCTTCCCCATTAAGTCTAAGTCAACCTCCATCATGCCTCCATGTTGTTGACCATCTAGAACATGTTGAGCCCATTCAAGAGTCATCTCCTTCCACTTCCATTCAAGCAACCCAAGAGGCATGTCAAGAGTCTACTCCTAAGCATGTTGAAACATCAAGCCCTAGTCCTAATCAAGATCAAATCACTTTCATCCAACCTATTCATAACATTTATCTTTTCCATGATCAAGATGATATCTATAATGGCGAAGAGCCTATGCATGAGCAACTTGATCCTATACCCATCCATGAGAAAGATATTCCAAATTCACCTCCACCTAGTCCTATCCATGATCTATCAACATCCATTTCCCTTGATGAGACACATGCCTCCCAAGCCAACATAGAAGATCAAACAAACACCTTGGATCTAAGTGAACACAATTCTAATCAAGATCTTAATGATCCTCCATCACCCACTATCGACCCCATTGTAATTCCTCCATCATATCCTATTGGTCTTTCCACCCTCATTCATGAATGTTCCTCCTTAGAAAAACAAAAACCATTATCTTCCCTTGCTTCATCTTCTCCATCCAATAGGGAACTCGTGTCTAGTGTTCCACCTACACCTAGTCTCATTGTCCATTGCACACTCCAAAACATGAACCACCAAGGTAAAGTTCTAGACCTTCATGAACGAGATGTTTTGGAGCCCATCCATGTCAAAGTCCCTCCATGCTCTTATGACCTTGGACCTACACACCAAGGACAACAACCTAAAGATGTTGGTACTTCCTCCATGCATCCTAAGTCCACTTTCCACATACAGCCTATCGTACACCCAAAACATATGTTGCAATTCCACCACCATCATCTTACAAATGTCAAAAGCATGTGACCATACACCTTCCACCATCAAAATTTCCACCATTGCTTCCAACTCCTAATATCCCTCCATCAAATTTAGCTCCACTTCTCCCAACACCTAATATCCCCATTATCCAATCCCCTTATCCCTCCATCCATAAATACCCTAATATTCCTAATCATGACCAACAAATGCACACATTGTATAAACATGAAGCTTCCACCCATTCCACCATACCCATGGGATTCAAAAGAAATAATTTCAATGCCTCTACCTATAAAGTAAAAAATCCTAAGGGTTCTCATGCCTTAGGACATCAATACAAAAAGTCAAAGCAAAATACATCCAAAAAAGTATATAAGCCCATACCTCCAAAAGTAAAGACCAAAACTAAAATGGTTTGGG
The DNA here is from genome assembly GCA_007258455.2 of Sequoia sempervirens. Classification (NCBI taxonomy): domain Eukaryota; kingdom Viridiplantae; phylum Streptophyta; class Pinopsida; order Cupressales; family Cupressaceae; genus Sequoia; species Sequoia sempervirens. The sequence continues at coordinate 5,699 of VDFB02124641.1, read as the reverse complement.
TACCTAAGAAAAAAGAAATCAAGTTAAATGAGGCATCCACATCACAAAAATCCCAACCATACACTTCCATCCCACATTCTCATTCCATTCCAGCCCCAAATCTTCCTAAAACCCATAAGAAAAATACACAAAATCATAAAAATACTAAGTCTATGGGTACTCCAAAATCACTTACACTCTCCACCTCCTAAGCAAACATCTCTATTGCTTCCTACACCCCATCCACATCAAAAGCTTCAATGTTTATCATGCTGTGTGCAACCATTGGTCATGGTTCCCTTCCAATCAGTGACTCATTATCCTCAAGATATCTCCCCCACCATCTTCCTATGGTCCATGCTTTTGCATAAACCTTGCATCCATCCTTTTGCACAAGTCCTCTTCAATCCACATAATCATCCACTATTCCCCATCCATTCTTACATAAGACCATCATAATCCATCATCTACCTACTCCATTTCTCTTTCATGTCATCCCTTACCAACATCTATGAGCACTTGACATGGTCCATGCAATGACATCCATATCTAGTGGGACTATCACCTTTCACAGAATTAGACACTTGAGTCCCTCCTATCCATATTCGCCTTCTCCTATCCAAAAATTCAAATAAACAAAAAAAATAAAAAAAGAGAAATTCCTTCGTCAAATGGTGAAAACCTAGTAAACAGGCGCCCTGGATAAGTACCATGATGAAAACCTAGCAAATAGGCGTCATGTGTAGGTTGATCTTCTATGTCACTTACACTTAGGGGCACAATGTCTTATCTATCCAACCTATCATTTCTATGTCTTGTCATTTCCATCCTACTCTACCATCTTTAGCCATCATACATACCTATTATATTGAGTCCATTCATCCACCCTTTTTCTTTTGATCTTGATGAAGATATAGGGGCAAAATGTTGAAACATGTTTTGGATATCTTTTGCTATACCTCATCCTTCCAAACAAGCCTATTATTATCCTATTGCCATAAGCTTTGTCATGAAAATCCTAAGTCTTGTACCTAGAATGGGGCATGTTATTCCTATGCAACATAGTCTTTGGAAATCACATCCTTTCTCTCTTATGATGCATACATCCATTCCATTCACTATGACTTATCCTTTCCATCCATCCATATATCATGAGCCTTTCATCCCATCACCCATCCTTTCATCCATCAATCCCATCACCCTTGCACCTAGCCTTGGTTTTCCCCTTGTCATTGGTATCTAGCACAAAGGCTACTCAAATTTTCATCCTTTGACACCTCCAAATATTCTCAAAAATCCAAAAAATCAACACATTTCAAAAATGCAAAAAAAAATCAAAACATTTCAAAATTCTAAAAAAAAATCAAAAGTCCTCAAGAAATACAAAAAAATCAGAAAAAGTCCTGAAGAAATACAAAAAAATTAGAAAAAATCCTAAAAAAATACAAAAAAAAATCAAATATCCAACAAAAATCCAAGCAATAAAATAATTTTAATCGCATCAATTCTTCTATCCAATCATTCAACCATTCCACCAAATCAATCATCTTCATCAAAACCATTGCAACCAATCCACTCAATCACAATCATTCCAATCAAATCAATTCTTCAATTCAATCAATCGATTATCTAATCAAATCAGTTCAACCTAAATCATTCCAATGACATCAATTCTTCTATTCAATTCATCACATCCTATCATCCAATCAATCATCATATCATTACAAACAGTTTCTTCAAATCAATCAAATCATCTTCAAACATTCCAAGCAAATATCCAAATGCAAGTCAATCCTTAATCCATACCAATCAAGTCAATCAATCTTGTCAAATTATCCAATTCACATCATTTGGTCTTGATCCTAATCTTGTCGTAAACCAAATCAACCAATCAACCAATCAATTATCATCATCCTTGTGTTGCTCTAGGGATATATCGCTTCCCAACAATGACAACACTATCAACATCATCAATCAATCAATCAATCAACAGTTTACAGCTTGACGGGGGCAATTCCTTGTTTGTTTTTGTATCATTTGTGCATGCTTGCTTGCTTGCTTTTGTGTGTTATCATTTTATCTTGCATTTGTATCAAATCCATATCATTCCAGCTAATATTCATATCTTGTGTGTGTTGGAATATCTTTTTGCATTATCCTTTGCATCTAAGGTCACATAATACCTTTTGTGCATTAGGACTTTAATGCTCTAAGTTTACTTCCTCATACATCTAGACAAGGTTGTATTACGCTGGGGCACGAGACACATCATCACCTTGGTCCTTATACCTTGGTGCATAACGTCTAGTGCTATATCAAACATCATGGTTGCTCACTTTCACTGCAGCATAGCGCATCCTTTCATCTCCTTCATCCACATTCTCTCTTGCATCATTCAACTTATCCCTCCTTTATCATTTCATTTCATTTCGAGAGAATACCCTGTTTCTGTCTTGTCCCACCTTATCCTCCTCAGCAAGTAAACACTACCAAGACCAAAAATCGTAAACATGACTGTGGGCATTCTTATTTTCTTTAGCTAATGTGTGTTCTCACACATCACTTCAAAGAAGGGCAAACGTGATAATGCATAAAAATTGTCATGTCTATATCCTGCAATTAATTAAATATTTATTATTTAACTACACTCTTCTAAAGTCCTCTACATATGATTAAAATTTAATTAATTTAATTATATTGTTCATTCATCTTATTCTTTCTTCGTAATTAAATAAATCTATTTTATTTAATTATTTTCATATTCACTTTTATTTAATAACAAATACATCAGATTTATTTTAAATTAATTATCATTATTCAAATTTAAATTAAATCTTTGATTTAATTAAATTTAAATATCTCTTTTCCTCTATTTTACCCTCTCTTCTTCTAATTAATTAAATGTTCTCCCATTTAATTAATTTCATAAAGTGACACCAAATAAATCTTATTTTAATTAAAAATATCTTATGCTTTTTTTTCAAATCACAACTAGATATTTTATTATTTTCTGCTTTCTTCTCATATCATAATTAAATATTTATTTAAATATGAGATCTTCTATTTTTTTCAAAAAATCTTGATTAAAGCTTTCTTCTTATCACAAACTTTCTTCTACTTTAAAAGCTTAATTAAATATTTCATTTAATTAAGAAAAAGCTAAATATCATCCACAAATAAATAATTGAATTTTAATTAATTAATTATTTATTTTAAATCTTTCTTTTTATTCTTTAAAGAAAGATGATTTCTTTATCTCTTCTTTTTCCTCTTTCATAAAAAATAGAAAAATCTTGTTTTTAGGTTTCTTCTATCTTCTCTTCAATTTCATCTTTCTTCAACCATTCGATCTGCCAGGAATTATCACAACCATTAATCGAGACAGCCAATCAAAATCATTCGAAAAACTCTATAAATACCTGTGTGAATCCAAGCATTGATAATAGGCAATTAATTAGAATTCATGCACTTAAGTCATTTAGAGTTCATTTATCATAGCATCATGTTTATTTCAAGCTTATTAGTTCAAATCATTATCATAGCTTAACCTTGCATCATACATCTTATCAAAATCTCGTTCTTTAGGAAGACAGTTTGTTGAGCCTAGCCTACAATCTGAGAACACAAAGCTGGAATCGACAAAAACACTAAAGATAGAGGACAATATGACTCTTTCGAAGGAGCCATTCACATAAGAGTTTATTTTGTTTATTTGTTTCCTTTGATTTAATATATCGTGTGTTTGAATAACCTGCTTTCAATTCATTTACGTGATTCATATTTTCATACAAGAGCATACCACTAATCATTCCAAAGACACAAATTTTTCTGTAATATATAAATCATCTTAGGCTTGCATATTAAGCACTAAATCTCATTTTCTAGGTAGTCATTTTAACAACCTTTGTGCCCATAGAAATTTGAGGGCCAAACGACTTAATAAATCCCTAGAAATAGAGGACAATGATACGTATTTGAAAGATTTGATTATATTACGAATAGAGTAGTTTTACTTGCTTCAAAATTTGAATGTAAACCATCTCATTAAGGTTTGTGTTGACATTAGAATCTTATCCACATTCGACACATGCACAAATAGCCTAAAGTGGTCAAATAATGATGACATTACACAAACAAAAAAATAGAGAATAAAAGTGCCACTTTGTGAAAGAGAGGCACAACTCTATAAAACAAAGGCACCTTTATGTGAAATAGAGGCACAATTTCACATAAAATTGTGTAGAGGCACCTCAAGATGAAGCACAGGAACTTGGGGATGAAACAAAAGTGTTGTTTGATACTCTCATATGGTTTTTGATGATTTTTTGCAAGAGAAAATCAAACAAGAAGACACATTGAATGACTTGAATCTCAAGGTGATAAGGATAAATGACTTCACTAGTTTTGCACATGAAAACATGACTAGCACATTAACACAATCCTATAATCATTCAAGTAAGTGTTTATCCTTAGCATGGGCTCACTAGGAAAAGGTTAATATCTCAAGATTGATGTGAGACACCTCTCTCTCAAGAGTCGATAGCTAGAAATTCAATGACACAAAGGCTCACCTTTTCTCTTTCTTTGGATATCCTAAGATCTTTTCCAAAGAGTATCCACCTCTACTTAGGGAGATACATGGTGAGTAACTTTGGGCATGATATTGTACCTTGCACCACACTAAGGAATGATTGAGAGGTATTAAAGGCTTCTAAATACAAGGTGTTTAGTGGATCTATGAACAATGAGCTCATTTGATAGTTCCCAAGATTAGGAGGGTCTCTCCTCTCATAACCAAATAAGTTTCAGTGGATCCAGGGTCTATGACTTGGCTTAAATGATGTTGGCCACAATTTGAGGTACAAATTTCACTCTCCCCCTTTGTATACCCTACCAAAAAACATGGTTGAGGTCATCCTTGAGGTGATAAAATCCTCAACAAGACCTCCTAATAGGAAATACTATACTAGGATCCCCCAAGATCACATAAAGCGCAAGGGGAGAGCATACACACAAATTAGTAAGACTTTGGATAAAAATTAGAACATAAAATAAATAAAGAAGTGTGATATTTTTGATCCCAAAGATCACACTAAGTGAAAGGAAAGAGAATACATCTAAACACCCTTCCAAACATGACAAACAATACTCATTAACCCACTAAACTACTTTAGATGCCTAAATTAATGAAAAATAAAGTCATGGACTAAAAAAATTGGATCAAACCATTAGTAATCTTGATGGTAATGATATTTGGCATGCGTTATATAGTTGTTATTGTCACGAGGATTGCACCATGGCTAAGTGTAAAACTTAGCTATCATATGAAACATGGGAGCATCTTCAAGTTGTGGGTTGCTTATGTTAAAGATGAACCTTGAGAGAGGGTTGGTTCCATTGATGAACCTCCTATAAACTAATGATTTGACTAGGAAAAGTGATAGAAGAGAACTAAAACTAAAAATACTAATCCTACGAGGTGATGCACCAATGATTATTGTAGACGATAACTTGGGACACTTAATTTATCCAAATTCATCCCCTTTCATCTTGTTTTCGTAATATTGCTATTTAATTAATAGTTTTAATTATGCCAAATCCCTAAGGTATTTAATCAATAATACCTTATCTCTTTAATCCTCCTTCCATCAATTGAATTAAATAAATATTCCATTTATTTAATTTCCTTCATGTCACATCCTCCATCATTTTTATCTTAT
>VDFB02124639.1:0-25965 GCA_007258455.2 Sequoia sempervirens | reverse complement strand
TGAATTATGTAGCTATCATGATCAGTCACAAAATATATTCACAAACAAAGAGGAGTTTGTTTTGGCTACATCAATGTATACAAGTTTTGATATTGTCATAAATGGTACTGATTATGATCTTTGTGAGCATATTTGGTTACAACTACTTGAGAAACTGATGTTGACAAAAGAAAATAAGTATGCTTTCAAGTTTGGTTCATTGATTATATGTTTGTTCTTTTATTTTATGAACAGGCTTTTGAAAAGGAATGGTGAAGTAAATTGGGACTCATCCAGACTTGTAGGACATCAAATTTTTGATTATTTGCATAGCTTGGGTAATATGAATGCTCAAGATGATGCTCTAACAATTTTATTTTTTGTATTCAAAAGAAACATTAATGAAAGGGAAAGGATTCCAAGGAAAATTGTTGAGATGTATAAAGATGACATTATATTTCATGTTTCATCTAATGAATGTATGATTGAGGCTATACAACCTCGAACCATCTAGATTCAGCCTTTGGGATATGAGGTAACATAAGACAAAGCTAAAGGATATGTGCAATTATTGTTGAAGAATCCAAAGGACCCCAATGAACCCAAAATTGGGACATTTGCTAAAAAGTCTATGGAGATTCATCTAGAGCAGTACAAGCCTAAAATTAGGAAGAATGTGGAGAAAAATATTAAGGAACCTAGATTTACTGATGAGGAGATTGCCCTAGGCATGGATACAGGAGAACTAAGGGAGGTAGAATGATCTAGCCTGAGGAGATCCAGAAGAACTACCTTTGTAAAAACCTCCACAACCCCTACAACAAAGGTTGAATCCAATACAATTTGATGGAACTTTAAAAAAAAAATTTAAATTTTGTTGTGCTCATATGAAATCCCTTGAGTTTTAACCCAAAAAATCTTTTCACATCCCCTATAGGGTTCTTATATCAGGTTTGGGGTTTTATTTTTGTTGCTTAGTGTTCTATTTTTTCTACTGACTGTAAAGTATCAATTGTTAGTTGGGGAGAGGGAAGAAATTCTCCTATTTGCATCATCATGTGATTGTTATCCTATGACTGGTCTCTCTCCTAGGAAGGTCTGAATCATCCTTTTAATAGGTTAGGGAAATAATCGGTTGATCATTACGTCCTTTCATCTGCAAGATTCATTAGTTGTGAGCTTAGCATTCTTGTGTCACTCTAGGGAAATCCCCCCTTTTTAGAAACAACGTGTATGCACGTGCAGAAATTTTTCACTTAAGTCTCTATGGCCCTTGTACCTATATCACCCATTGCTAAATTACTCATAATTGTACATTATGTAACTGGGAGGAGAGATAAAAAGTCTTTTCTTTTGATATTGCTCATCGCTAATGACATTTGATCCTTGAACTTTGCAATAGTGATGAGTGATTTTCTAGTTCTTATTGCTCATCACGGATGGACCTTAAAAAGAATATTTGAAATAGCGATGAGTGATATGATGTCACATCATATGATCGCGAAGCTGTTGTAAAAGGTTATTTCACATTGGCGATGTAAGATGAACCCTATAAATGATGTAAACCATTCATCATTGATTACTTGCACAATATATGAGGAGCATCAACGAAGAACAAAGGCCTTATCGGTCATCATAGATCTATTTTTCAACCTAAGATCTAAATTAGTGACATGTGATCAATGCTTCCTAAAGGGGTTTTTTCTTGTTACTAATTTTGGTATAATATTGTGGGCCATATCTTTGGCACCTTTTATTCTATGCAGGTGCACGTATCTAAGATCTAATCATTCACGATGTATCCCATTGCTGATATGATCTTTGGGAGAAGGTGAGAATTGGCGAGTGCGTGATGAAGGGCTAGATGTGACTAGGAGTCAGGCCATTAAATCAAGGCATAAGGGCCATCACATAAATATTTTTATAGGTGATAGAGCCAAGTGTAGATGAATTAAATCAATGATAGGTGATAGTCGTAAATGTAAGGAGCAATGTGGTAGTGTTAGGGGGGTCTCACACAAAGCAAGAAAAAGATCAACAAAAGAACTAGATGACCATTGATGAAATGTTAATAGCAAGATGATCTAATGGGTAGGAATTCCTTACATGAGTAATTTCATCACAAATAAGCACTTTAGGATTAGGGAAGAATCGGAAATGAAGTAGATGGAGTGCAAGGAAAGTTTCTCTCCAAACTGACTGGTCGTTCCCACAAAAGGATATGAAAATCACAGTAAAATCTTTCCCAGGAATTGGAGATTCCAACAGGTGACTAATATCTCTCTATGGACATTCATTTACTTTTCAAACCAGGGGATGTATACTTTAAATGGTGCAGCACAATATATGCACTAAGAACTGGTTTTGGTCAAAACTTAGTGAAAATAAATGCTGGAAAGGAATTCTATCTACACTACATGAAGGTAATGCAAAGTTCTTTAACTCAACTATGATTTTATTGAAATAGAAACCATAACAACTACGACTGAAACACAAACTATGAACTGGCCTTATGCTGCAGGAACAGACACAGGGATGGATTCCCTATGCTGCAGGAGCAATACAAGACTGAGTTTGTATGGAAACTTAAAAGATGAAAGCTAACTGATGATCAACAGAAAAGAACAACTAACTAACTAGCTACAGATACTTACTAAGTGGGCCCCCTTAGCAAGCATCTACTGATTACATAGGTGCTAAACTCATAAATTCATTAAATTTTATTCATGAAAATAGAATGGTATACATTGCTTTGTTAATATGGAAACTAATAACAAACTCTGTCTCTTGTCAAACAGATTCTGCTTTTTCATTATCATACCGATTCTTACATGATATATGCTATCACTATGCTTCTATCTTATTCTAACTATCATCTCCTTTCTCTTCCTTTTTCCTCACACAGAAGGATTACTTTATTTAAAATCAGGAGAGCAACTAACTAACTAACCCTATCAAAGAAAGACGTGGAAGTAAAGTGTATCCCAGAATCAAGGAACAAACTTCATAAATGGACTTTAATTGAAGGCCAAGATCGGGCTACGCCACTCATCATTCTTCAACAACCTGCGAAACAAAAGGTAACAGATGTGAAATAAAAGGCATATGGCACATTCACGATATCTATTCATTATTCACACATTTTAAATCTACTTCATCATTAAAAAACTGTATACGATATACCAGCCATTTTAGGGAGTCAACGAGGAATAAATGCAATCAAGTCAACACAATGAGCTACAAGAATATGAAAGTATTATGCCACAGGATATCCCCATAAAAGGTTTCCAAAAAGAGTTTTAAACAACCACAAATAACAAAAGTAAAGGCATTAAAAGTTCATCATAATATCCAAACTATGAGCACATTTTGGGCTCATCACTTCTCCATACTTAGCCTAATGCTGGTCCTCCAGCATTAACTTTCCTGGTGGTTTCTTTGAAATCGGGCCATTCCTTTCTACCTCCCATAGACTTTGTTGCATGTCAGTCTGGGCTATGTGTTAGAAAGTCAGGGTTTGCAATGTAACTATTTCCCAGTTAGCTTTGAAATATTCCATAAACTCAATCAAAAATGTTTTCTTATAAACAACAATGGCTTTACAAGTTGCAGGGTGAAATGTAGCTTCACTAGGAACATTCAATTGTTCAGTCAGTTCCTGCTCTTGCTGCAAGATAAATTCTTGTTGTTGGGTAAAGTGGGAGAAGACTGCTTCCTCTAAAACTACATAGCCGTAGCCAAGTCATCAAGATTTGCAACTCCTTGCCTATTATGCTCCTATATTTCCTTTGTCTCAACTTGTTCCTTTTAAGAACTAATGAACTCTCAGGCAGCATTCTCGGACACATTCTGAGAAACATCAAATTTAGACTCTACGGACTCTTCTGGAATTACAATAACCTCTGGTTGAGCTGAAGCAGGGGAGGTCTTACATTGTTTCCTTGTGGAAACTCTTCTTAACACTGGTGTGGCTGCAGAAGGTGTTTTGGTAGCCTTCCTCTCCTTTTTTCTCTCGCTCTTGGTTTCTAGGAGGGTCTCTACCGCCAGAGGGATGATGGTGAACCGGGTAAGCAATAAATGTGTGTTGCCGTAGGGAGAGACGAATGCTGTGGGAAGGTGCTGCAGGAGAAGAGCATTGCCTTTTTTGAGAATGAGGGTCAGACTCTGGGGTTTGTTCTACTCCAGATGACTCACCTGCCTTTGTTTTTCCCTTCTCTCTCCTAGTGGTAGACCTAGTTTGCATCCCAACAGAAGATTCCTGGGGAGCCAGGACCAAAGGAGTAGGAGTAGATGACCCTTGCCCTATTCTATTGGTAGACGCAATTTTTTTCTTCTTTTTCTGAGGTCGTGGGTTAAGTACCCTAGGAGGTTGTGAAATTTGCAAGCTCTTTTGGGCAATGAATTATTGCAGGAAAGAGGTGAGACATCTCTCAAAGAGCGTTCAATCAGTAATTTGATAAGGCCATGGTGAGCAATAGAATTATCTTTCCCTTGTTAGGTTTCGTGGGCACTTTGTCCTAGAAATTTTAACAAGAAATTTAGAACATTTACAACTAATCCATGCCTCATATGGCTTAATAATTTGAAATGATAAGAATGCAGGTAGGAGAAACGTCCTTCATAGGTTAAATACTTGATTATGTAAGCGGCGTATTCTAAATAAAGAGGAGGCAATGATACCCACTTGCATCCCTGCTTGGAGACTTCCAAAGGTCCATCAGTGGGCATTGAAAACTTAGCCCTTGCAGTGACAACATCTGAAGAAAAATTTTCTCCAACGGCTGGAAGCTTGGTTACTTCAGCAATTCTATCTTCAGTTGCAATAACCGTTAGACCCCATACAGTAGCTTCCCCTTCAGAAAGGGTTCTCAAAAATTCTCCAGTAGCCTCCTCATCAAAAGTATTTAAACTCAAGAAATAGTTTAACCATCCACAGAGGCTGAATGGGTGGAATGTTTGAGGATTTTGCAATAACAATTCATGAGCTACGGGCTCATGTTGTACCAGTTGACCACCCATGCTCACACTTTTCCCTTAGCTGGACTCAATTCCTTGCTGAAAATTCAAATATTCCTCTTTGTTTCCCTTTCTGCTCTAGTTTTTCTTCTATCATTCCATCACATTCCTTTCTTTTAAAAAAATGAACTTTTTGAACAAGCGGTTTTAATCATAATTTACAAGAAAAACATGCAATAAAGAAGGACATGCGATTATATTTGGAAAGTACTAGAAAATTATTAAAGAAAGGTTATTTGCACAGTTATGGTAGCAACGAAAAGACAGGTTTCAAAAGGTGGATTACCCCGCCCCCTACTTAGAGTATGACATGTGTCCTCACATGTACTAAAGAATAGGTAGAGATCAAGTAATAATGACTGGTAGTTGTCATAGCAGTAAATGAATAGAATAAAATAAATCAAATATGTGATAACAAAAGATATGGTGTACCTTTGATAATTGCATGTACGTGTGAAGAAAGATGACGACATCTGCATGAGTTGACAGTTGGGAATGATATCTTAATTAAGGGTGATGTGGATGGATGAAGTGGATGGATGACGTGGGCAGACAAGATGAATGGATGGAATGGATGGATGGGATGGAAGATAAAGAAATGAGATGGGGTGATAAATGAAAAATGGAGAAAAAGGGTTTCCTTTCAAAAAGAAAACCTTTATTATGGGCATGTTTTTTTCAAAATTACAGTGAAGCTACAAGAGAAAGGCTAAAGCCTTCGGCTATAGGAAGAGTAGCGGGAGGAACCTAAATGAACTGCTGCATGAATTCTTCCTTTAAAACTGGTTTATAGTACAATCAGAGTCGGTGGCCATTAACTAGCAATTTGAAATTGATTGGATCAATTGTCACCAGCTGTACAACTCCATTGTCGAACACATTTTTAACTTCATAGGGGCCAAGTCAGCATGTTATGAGCTTACCTTGGTTCTCTTGATATTTAGAATCATATAACAGAGCCCAATCACCAATAAAAAATTTCCTGGTTTTGATGTGTTGATCATGCCATTTCTTCCTTTGTTGTTGGATTGCTTCTATGTGTTGTAGGGCTGCTTTTCTCATTTTTTCCAAAGTATTTAGTTGTAGGAGACAGGCCTTCTGTGCTTTAGATATTTCCATATTGAGTTCAAGAGCTATTCTCAAATTTTTGTACTCAAATTCTATGGGCAACATGGCTGTTTTCCCATAAAGCAACTCAAAAGGTGTAAACCCAGTTGTTGTCTTCCATGTAGTTGTGTAGGCTCAAACTGCTTTAGGAATTCTATTGCTCCAATCTTTTTTATAGAGCTACATTGTCTTTGTCAGGATCACCTCAATTCCCCTATTTGTTACCTCCACCTAACCATTGGCTTGAGGATGATAGGGGCTAGACTTCCTATGTTTGATTTTATAGTCATTCATTAGTGCAGGGATCCGATTTGATGTGAATTGAGCTCCCTGATCAGTTACAAGCTCTTTGGGAGCTCCAAATCTAGTGAAAATTTCTTCATACAAAAATTCAGCAACCTTGTTATCACGAGCATGAGTCATAGCTTTTACCTCAACCCACTTTGTTACATAGTTCATGCAAACTAGAATGTATGACTTGCCATTTGATGGTGGATCAATTGGTCCCACAAAATCCATTCCTCATTTATCAAAATGGGTGACTATTACCTATGGATATAGTGGCATTTCATTTGACTTGGTTGGTCTTCCCATATGCTGGCATCTATCATATTTCCTTGTATAGGCCACAACATTCTTGTATAATGTTGGCCAGTAGTACCCTGTTCTAAGAATCTTTATTGATGTTCTTTTTGCTACAAAATGTCCCCCACATGGTTCATCATGGCAAGCATGCAATATATCATATGTCTCATCTTCTCTTACACATCTTCGCATCACTTGATCAGGTCCAGGATAAAACAAACAATTTGCAATCCATGAAAAGTTAAAACTTCTATTAATAATTTTTTCTTTTTGGAGAAAATGTGTTGGTATTCTCAGTTGTCGCTAGATAATTGGCAATGTCTCCATACCATGGAGTATGTGTAGAAATGGAAAACAAATGTTCATCTGGGAACCTATCATCAATGATTTCATGTTCAACAGGCGTAGCTGATTGAAGTCTTGATAAAAAGTCAGCTACAACATTAGCTCTCCTGGTTTTCCCAGTTCCTTTTGTGGGTGTCTTGGTCTTATTTTTGGCCTTTTTCTTTTCTTTCCTTTGTTCTAGTTGGTGCGCCTTTCCCTCTTTCTTAGGAAGGTTTGTGGTTTTTTCGTGTGCTTGGTTTTACCCTCTTTTTTGATTGTTCTCAATTGTATTCTTTGAATCTATCATTGTCCTTCCTTCTCTTTTAATTTATTTCTGTTTTGTAACTTGGTTATTTATTTTCCTTTTAAACCTTCTATCTAGCCTTCCTTTTTTCACTTGTTCATTTTATTTAATCTTTCAAGTTCTTTATTTCTTTCTATTTTTTTCTCCCTAGTGTATCTTTTAAACCTTGTTGGTTGTTTTGTCCTTTACTCTTTATCGGTGTGTGTTTTTCATAGATATTTACAAATAATATACATTATTTATTTATTCTATTGTTTATTTATATTCACTTTGATATCTAATACTATACATATTTCTAATTTCGTTAGTTTCTTTTATATATATTTATTTATATACATATATATGTGTGTGTGTGTGTGTGTGTGTGTGTGTGTGTGTGTGTGTGTGTGTGTGTTGTGTATGTATATATACATATATATATACGTATTTAATGTGTGTTTTTTTCATTGGTTTATTTAATTATTTTTCTTTGTTTCGTTATTCATTTGTTGAATTACATTCTGAGTGGTATATAACAATATATATATCCCTAACTTCTTTGGTTTCTTATAAATATATAGTAGATATGCATTATTTATTTTTATTTATTTACGCTTTTCTCTCCCCCCCCTCTCTCTCTCTCTCTCTATATATATATATATTCCAATTTCTCGTCTCTTATTGTAGGGTTTTTTTGTTTCTCATTATTGGTCCCCTTCCAATTTATTCCTTGCATAAATAGTACATTTATTCAGTGTATATAATAATATATATTTCCCTTATTTCTTTTGTTTCTTATAAATTAATAGTACTTATGCTTTATTTACCTATTTATTTAACCTTGTTTCTAGCCTTTTCCTTTTTCGCTTGTTCATTTTCTAATTTTTTTTAATCCTTCAAGTTCTTTATTTCTTTCTATTTTTTCTCCCTTGTGTATCTTTTAAACCTTATTGGGTGTTTAGTCCTTTACTCTTTATTGGTGTGTGTTTTCATAGATATTTGCAAATAATATACATTATTTATTTATTCTATTGTTTATTTATATTCTCTTTGATATCTAATACTTTAGATATTTCTAATTTCTTTTGTTTCTTTTATATATATTTATATATATGCTTATATTTATATTTGTGTGTGTGTGGGTGTGTATGTGTGTCTATATATGTATATACATATTTATATATACGTGTTTAATGTGTGTTTTTTCATTGGTTTTTTATAATTATTTTTCTTTGTTTTTTTCAATTGTTGAATTATATTCTGAGTGGTATATAACAATATATATATTCCTAACTTCTTTTGTTTCTTATAAATAAATAGTAGATATGCATTATTTATTTATTTATTTAAGCCTCTTTCTCTCTCTCTCTCTCTATATATATATATATATATATTCCAATTTCTCTTGTATCTTATTGTAGGGGTTTTATTTGTTTCTCTTTAGTGGTCCCCTTCCAATTTATTCCTTGCATACATAGCACATTTATTCAGTGTATATAATAATATATATATTCCTTCTTCTTTTGTCTCTTATAAATTAATAGTACTTATGCAGTATTTACCTATTTATTTAAGCTTCTCTCTCTCTCTCTATATATATATATATATATTCTAATTTCATTTGTCTCTTATTGTAGGGTTTTATTTTTATTTGTCTCTCTTTAGTGTTCCCTTCAAATTTTTAGTGTGTTTTTGTCTTTTTAAATAAAGAATTTAGAAATTTCTATTGTTTGGGAAATTTTTATTTCCTTTTGTTTTCTTCTAATTTTTTCTTTTTCTCTTGGTTCTTTTTATCTTTTTGGCTCTAGGAGTCTATTTGATAGCTTCTTGGTTTTCATTTTTTGTGCCCCTCATCCCCCCCCTTGGTCTTTTTAGTTAGTTCTTGGTCTGCAACTTATCAATTTTCCTTGAGCTCTCAACTATCCTGATGATGGATCACGGAGTGTGATCCGAAACGTTGATGCAAAAACTCTTACACAATCAAATCCAGAAGCCATCTAGCAATAATCAATATGGATTGTGGAAATGTGATATCTTTAAGAAGCCTAGATTAGGGCTTGGTAGGGGAGAACGCCGTCACTTCGTTTTAGTTTCAATCGGTGTGAGAATCTATCTCAGGGAAAGGTCTCGGTGATAGTCACGTGTTTCACCAATTAAAGCACTTCAGCGTAAGATCTGTGTCTTCGGTGAGAAGTCTCGCCAATATCTGAATGTTATGCCAAAGATGATGGATCTCAACATATTGCAAAGGGAGTCCTCGGCATAGGATAATTAGTCGGCAAGTGGTTTCGTCGATCGAGCAATGTTATAGCGACAAAGGAGGCCTTCAGTGTAAGATCTTGGGTCAGGAAAGGGTCCTGGAAAAGATGAAAGTCTTGCCAATAGCCCAGAGCAAGATCGAACTTGGCAGCTAGGCTCACCATTTGATTTCATCCTAGTCTGGCAGCGATCAGAAGGGCAGAGCCTAGAGCTCAAAGGGGGGGTGAAGTTCTCCCCTCGAGACGACAGTCAAGGAAAGGATCCCAGATGACCCCAATGAATCATTTGAGTTATACATTTTGCACTTGGGTTCATATCGACATAGGTTTCAAGTTGTTTTGGCGATGGTGCGAGTCCCTATCGGTATAGGTTTCAGCTCACAAGAAAGCGTCATACCGACAACCCTTTGTTTCCCTGACTTTCACTTTGGTGGCTCATCGGTATAGATGGAATGCTTTTGGTATAGGGTCATGGCGACACTCACATGTTACATCGATAGACCTCAATGGGCTTTCTTCAATCAGCCTTCGGTATAGGTTTCATCTCTTGGTGTATGGTTTCAACGATCCGAGGATGTCTTGCTGACTTTGCATTAGGTTCTCTTTTTCGGCGTGACTTCATTCCAGTTACACAGAAAATGCAATGAATGACCCTTTTTGTCGGTGTAGATCCTACTTTCTCTTGGCGAATAGTGGTGCCACGGTGACCCTCATTGTAACTTAGCAAATTCTACATAGTGTCTCGCCGATGGCTAAGAGTTATAGAGAGATGCTAAGGTATATGGGGCTTAGTTGGGGAGAGAGATAAAATGTCTAGGCGACTATGAATTCAATAACTGTATGTGTATTTCCATTGGCCAAGCTTAAGGGACTCTCCTAGCGATGACAAAATTCTAGATGGTTCGGTGAGACTTTGTAAGATTGGTATAAGTCGTAGCGAGATGTTTGGGGTCTCACCAAATGGAATGATAAAGTTTTCTCGTTGGCATGACAACAAGGTTGTTATAGTGACTCACAAATGAGCGGGTCCCCTCGGTGAGACATTGTGAAATTGGCATAGGGTCTCTCTGGCATTCAAAAGTTATGCCGAACGAGGATGTCGGCGAGACAAACCTAAGCAAGGAAATGTCTTGGCGACTAGGGAAAGCTATGCTGACAAAGGGAACCTTCGGTGAAAGATTCTTAAATTGGGGAGAGGTCCTAGCGACCTCACCAAGTCTTGCCAATAGGCAATGATCGCCTTCGGGGTAAGATTTTCTTTCTCCTGGTGAAAAAACGGCCAACCCAGGGTGGCTTTCGACATAAGTAAAAACATTCTATATAAGGTTTCCCCAACTTTAGTATGTTTTACCGGAAACACGATGAGGTTCCTGTCGGTGAAAAAGCCAAATTGTCTTGGCGAAGATAGAGCAAAACCCAAGTGCTTGGTATAGGGTTCCTAAGTCTGTGAAAGGTCTCACCGAATGGAATGAGTCTGGCTGACTCACTAGAGAACAAGGGGATCGGGGTGTCAGCGAAAGGCTACGCTAAAAGGCTGAGTTATGTCGACAAAGGGGCAAAAGGTGTTTGCCATTTCTAATTTCATGCCAAGTCCCTGACGACAAAGGGAGGATCCAGGCCTGAGAGACAGGAGGGCATAGGAAGGCAGACACTAGAAGATTCAACTTGGTAGATTTATGGGCGACAAAGAGGAGGTCAGGGCCCGGATGGGAGGAAGACATGAGAGGTTCATTGAGAGACAAGGCGAAACACTCTCGGAACCCCGGGAGCAGAACTCTGGGGTCCCAGGCCTGAGAGGCTTGGATGGCCATTAAGATTTAGTGATTTGTATTAAACGGCCATAAAAGTTTTGGGCCCCGAGGGGTGAGAGGATGCAAGCCAAATGTGGTTGTGAACGGTGGGAGGGAAAAGGAAACCCAGGGTGGGAAACCCAGACGACCAGGCCCGAGGGGGGCCAGGGCCATTGGCAAGAGCAATCTACCAAAGAGACCCCGCAAGGCACCAAAACATGAAAATTTTGAAAAGGGGAAGGCATAGTAAACTCATGGTGGGATTTTGAAGTGACATTGACCATCTGAGACACCAAAAAGTGGGGCACGCAAAATGAGGCGGTGAGAAAAATGACCAGACAAGGTGAAAGAAAAGAGGATCCTCATTTGAAACAGGGCGAGTGTGCAAAACATGCACAACAAGATCCATCTTGTTAGAGTCAATCGCGTGATATTGTGCGAGAGAAGCACATACGTCGTTTAATGATATTACTTTGTGTAAATAATTGCAAAACAATAAAAGCACACATTCATTTTATCCTTCAAATAAATGGTTTGATTTGTTTTAAACACCAAAGAAAAGATGAAGATTGTTTGTCCAATTTTAGACCAAATTGAAATCTAGTAGGTGTCTAAGTTTCAATTTTAACCCTTCACAAATGAAAAAATCAAAGTGTTCTTTTTAGATCCAAACAAAAAGATAAACAATTTCATGAAGAAGTGTTGAACAAACACTTAAAGCGTTTAAAAACACTTTGGTTTTTCAAAATATCCTCCTCCTTTCATTTTCCTTCGTTAGCCTTCTCCTTTCTTTCCTTTGTTTGTACCTCCTTCATTGTACCTTTGTTGTCCTTTGTTTGCTTTTGTACCTTCACTTTCCTATTCCATATAAAAGACAATCATGTGAGAATTAGAATATTCAATTCATTTTGATCATTAATTCCAAACAACAACATGATTTCGATTTGAAAGAAAAAATTCCTTGGATGATTAGGATAACTACAAAAGTATGTATAAGTGGGCCATGCGTTGATATTGATTGCATGGAGAAAGTACCACACTTGCTAGGTCCATTTTTTTTCTTCTATCAAAGTCTTAGTTCAAGTCACTAGAGGCATTGATTCAATAAATCACCATGAATAAATCTTCCAATAACCTTATTATAGTCTCAAATAGTAATCCAAAGAATATGATAAAATTTGAAAGCCCATAACTTTTATCAATCATAAAGAAAGCATCATCACAAGTTCAAATCCTAGCAATTTCAACATGAACCTAATGATGAAACTTCATTGATTAATTTTTTATTTTTTATTTTGACATCTATCCCAAAACATCTTCACAACTATTGAGTATATCTTCAAATTTTTAAACAACATATTTTGTTATAAAGCATATGTCCAATAGTGAAGTTTAGCTTTTACAAATTTGTAGCCCTTTATTGAAAGAACAATGTGTCTTTTGGTAGAAACATGATTTTGACCATTCTTAAATCTGCACCCATAAAAATGTGCACATTTGGAAAAAGCAAAGTTTACAATTGTAAAGACAATCAAAAGGTATTCAATATCAATGTTTTACCAAACAATTTTATATTTGTGACGTGCCAACTCTTATCAATAGTAATCTATACTTTTATGCATGAAAATCCTAGCACCAAACTATCAGCTAAAATGTCATAAAAACATATCAGTCCAAATTCTCAAATTAGTTTTCTAAGCTCATCATAAAGACTCAATGGCTAGCTAGTGTACAGCTAGATCATGTAAATTTCCTTTCATATTTAACACATAGGAGTAATTTACTTGGCCAATAGATTCATTCATGTATGCACAAAATGGATTTTGAAAAGACTTCAACAACTTTCAAGAAATCACACCTACCAGATGGTGACTGTGGCGTCTATCTTAAATGCTAGGCAAGTTGACATTTAATTGGCCTTTGCTTAAAAGGAGGCCCATTGAAAGAGGAGAAGCACTGATAACTCCAATACGCTTGCTCTTCAAGTAAGGTATCAAATCCTCTAGAGTAGAGTCGTTAATGCTATAATGATAGTATGATAGAATCACATCCACTGAACTAGGTATAACTCTGTCTAGCACACAGGGAAAAATATTCAAAGGGAGTTTGCCAAAATGAAAGTGTTGAAATGTCTAGGGGAAGTGACTTCTTTGGACCTACAGTGTAATTTGGGTAGAGTTCACACTTACAATGCCAGAGAGCTAGACCATTGCAACCAATTAGAGCTACTGCTACAAAAATTCCTCCCAAGATTCAACAATACTCTAGACTAAGGTCGCATTGGGAGATTGGTATTGCGTGTTGCATTGGGAAGGAGTGGTATTGCAGTAGTTGTAGTGACTTCAAATTATTGTTATTCTTCGGCTCTACTCAAACCCAATTTGACCTGAATGGACTACATAAATAGTTGTCTTACCACCAGGATAAAATTCCTTTGTGTCTACACCGATGGAAGAGAAATTATGATGAGAGAGACATAAATTTTTCTTGAAAAGTGAGTTAGTGGAAGACATGAGTGCACCGACAGAAGAGGAATAAAGAAATTATATGGGATCATTGCCTTCTACAAATGTCAGTGGCACTTAAACTGTGAGACATGACACTTGACACTTCAGAAAAAAGTGCTAAACTTAGCCAATATCAAAGTGTATTTCAAATGTAGTCAAATAATATCATTGTCCAGATATCCGTCTCTAAATATGCATTCAAAATATAGAAACATAGCCAACAAAATCTTCTCAAATAGTCATATATACTTCAAAACCATAGAGAGAATTTAATCTAAATCCAAATTGATATCTCACAGATCCACTATTACAGCAAGTACCGAATCATCATGATCTAACAATAGATGGTTAGTATAGAGCTACAAAGAATTACCTGTGATAGAAACTCAATATTTATAGCAGGTGTGAAATTTTCTCAATTTTTAGTGCATCCCAGTAATTGATATCATAGTCACTAAGTTAAATATTTTCTTGTAACACCTAGAAAGTCTACCAACTGCGTACTCATCAGAATATATGTTTTCTTTCATTCAAAGTACTAATTGCTCACCTAGCTTTCACAGAAAATGTATTCTCAATATAACAATGCACAACCAATATCAAAGCATCCAAATAGAAAGAAAGAGTCATAAACTATATCAGGTAGGGATATTCTTTGAAG
Source organism: Sequoia sempervirens (assembly GCA_007258455.2). NCBI lineage: Eukaryota > Viridiplantae > Streptophyta > Pinopsida > Cupressales > Cupressaceae > Sequoia > Sequoia sempervirens. The sequence continues at coordinate 11,455 of VDFB02124639.1, read as the reverse complement.
ATTTTATTTGGTACAAAATCTAATCTAAAACGCACATGTCTAGAAGTCAGGGAATAGTTTGTGACTTAAAAAAAAAAAAGGTTTCAAAGAATACAAATGACTTGATTAGAACAATGGACAATGATATCCAAAAACACACATATTCCATATGACCCCAATGTGCAGAGGATCTATTATGAGTCGTCTTCCCTAATTTTGACTGTAGTTTTCTCTCTATAACAAAAGTCTATAGCAAGAAAAGCTAAAGAGTAAACTATGTTAAGAGAACATAAGCACATAATAACGTATTTAGACTACCTATAAAAACTAAATTGAATATTTAGAGGAAGTAAAGACACATCATTTACTCAATTTTGAGGCCCTCCTAGCGCCAGAATGAAGCATCCATTAAAATCTGCAAAAGCACTAAACTTCATACAAGGGTTAGTATTTCACAAATCTATCAAAATGCTCCTATGAAATACTTTGTGAATGCTTCCAAATGTAACAAATGAAAATAGAAAAACTAAAGCATTATGAAAGCCATAACAAGTTACCTATTCCATAATGGATTGGTGTCACATGTGCAAGTGACCCTTTCCCAATCCTTGATCAAAGCTTAAGATGATGCAAATGCAAAAAGGATGAAGAACAAGATGAGTTCTCAAACCAAGAGAGTAACCTTGCATAAAATTTGTGGATGGATGAATGAGGATTAAGGCATTCTTTTATAGATTTTATTGATGAGAGATTGGCCAAATGGGTGAATGTGGGATTAAAGATCCGCTAATGAGAAGAGGCCACTTGTCAAGTGGTGATAGGCCAATGGATGTGCAACATTTGGGAAGTTTTCCCATGAGAGGGAACTTCAAATTCAAGAACTTCAAATTCAAATTTGTGCAATAAATTTTGAGAGGGGGACAAGAAAATGAGCAATAAATGCAATGTTGGAGGTACAAATACTCTTGTTATGTTTTTCAAACTTGTTCGCTATGTTGAGTGAAAATGGGAGTTTTAATAAATCAATAAATTGATTTATTTGTGCAAGTGGCTAAATCTAGAGAATGCAAGTGGGTGCGTTAGGTTAGACTAATTAGGATTAGGTTAGCTTAATGATGATTAGGTAAGTTTGACTTTCATGATTTAAATATTTGATTTATTTAAATTAGAAAATGATGAAATATGGATTGGATTTAATTAAATAAATGTTTGATTTATTTAATTAAAGGGATGATGATAGGATCAAGTCTGATTTATTTGATTTAAGCTAATGAATTTAGGAGAAGAGATTACCTAATGAATGGATGAAGGTGATGAATGGACCTAATGTGAAATATAGTTAATCAATTAACCTAATCTAACTGCACAAGGTTAATTTTGCATGTCTAAAGAAAGGTGCTTCAGTTACTTTCCACATCAAAGTAGCACCAATCCCACCATAAGATCAAATGTTTTATTAGTTTAAGAATAGGAATAGTTATGTTTGGTTGTTTTTCTCAATTGTTTCATCTTTTTCCTCATTCTTTAATAATGCAAATGGATGTTATGGGGATTTTTTTTTTTTAACCTTGCATTTTGATCTAAAAATGTGGTTGTTTGTTTTATTTATGCAAGTTTGGAAAGGGGTTCACATAGAGCAAGGGTAAGAAACCTCTTATCACTCACAAACAACCACCCTTGAATCCCATATACATCAATTGAATGGTTTTGCTTCACAAGCCCTCATTCCTCCTTGTAGCCTTTCAAACACAATTTTTTGGGAACAACTTGTGGAATAGGCATAGCATTCAAAATGCAACCACATTTCTAGATACCCTTTTGGTCATTTACAAACATATAAAAAATTCAGGCAGGGTTACTTTGCTTAGAAGGCTCTAAAATTTGACTACATTATTTCTTGACTAAGCCTAATTAAGCAACTAGGAAAGCTCCACATGTGTTAAGGGATTCACAAGGATCCAACACTTGTTCTAACACTTTCAACATATCAAACTTGGCCCATTTAACCTTCTATCAAGTAAATCAATCTCCAAAGGTTTTGCAACAATTTCCCTAAGTCTCTAGGGTTCCTAGGCTTGATACATGAAGATATTAGACCATTTTAGCACCTCCACATGTGCCAATTCTCATTCCCTACCTCTACGAGTTTGAAGCATCAAAATACACACCAAGGAAATCCATTCCACCAAGTTTCAAAGATTCTTACCAGGTGGAACAGATTTTATGGCATTTCCTTTTCTCATTGGTTACTTTATCTAAGGTTTCGACCAGTTTGAAGGAAAATGATCACAAATCCCTTAAAACTCAATGAAATTACATTAAACTGATGAAAAATGAAAAAGGTTTCCATCTTCAAAATCTCCAACAACCAACCTTTCCTATGGCCACACAAGGGTTTTAAAACATTCACTAACTTGTTCCCAATGACCACTAACTACATTTCATATTGGAAACCAACTAAACATAATGATGACTACTTTTGAGAAAAATGCAAAAATTTGCTTGACAATAATATGCAGCTTTTGTCAACTTTTGTATTTTCCAATTCCCTTGCACCTAATGACTCAACCTAGACTCCTACAAACATGAAATGGTCTTTGAAGACCTTATTACATGAAAAATACAAAAACAAAAAAAAAATGCCAACTTTTGACCCCTTGGACACATGAAAACTTTTGTGTGCCCCTGCACTACATTGCCATGAATATGAAGTTTGACCCAAGCATAGGGTTACACATCTTTATATAAGGTCAAATATCGAGATATATGGAATGATCAAAGATCTTAGTAAGGAAATAGTGTCATAATAAGAAAATAATATCCACAAAATAAATAGAGAGGAATGAAACCTTGTTGAAATACTATACTACAATTAAAATAAAAATAAATTAAATCCACTTTCTAATAAACTCTCTTAAGAATAAAGAATAAAGAATAATGTCATTAAGACAATCTTAGAGATAAGAGATGGGATTGGTCTATTAAAGTGATAAGAACTATGATACTCCTTAGGGTTACAACTTCATGAAAGATATACAAATTTTTAGGTTTTACTTTACGATTTTGTGAAGTCCAATATGGAGACCTCATTCCCAATTATAATTTTTTATTTTAATCAAAATTAAAATAAACTATTATTTTTTAAATATAATACAATATATGAAAAATTAAGAAGATTAAATTTAAAAAATTTAGTGTTATTAAATTAAGATTAACTAACTAGATAATATAAGAAGTATACAACACATTCATAACAAAGAAATAAAGAAGCAGTTAGCTTAACTATAATAAAAAATTATTGAAAATAATATAAAGAAATCTAATCAAATGAATAAATCATATCCCGTTGGTGTAAGTTTCCAACAAAAATACAATAACAATAATGTGTATTCATGTGGATTAAGTGACTCTACGAAAATTCAGGTCGAACCAAACAATTGAAAATAATATAAAGAATTATAATTAAATGAATAAATCATATCCAACTAGTGTAAGTTTGTTTCCAACATAAATATGACATGTGGATTAAATGGCTCTAGGAAAATTCACCACCAACCAAACAATTCATCACCATGAGATGAATATGTATGCATTTGGATTAACTGGTTCTAGGAAAATTCACCACCAACCAAAAAAAATTCATTTCCATGACAAATTCATCTCATGGAAAATTTACCACCAAAAATTCACTGCCAATCAAACAATTCATTTTTTAGTGGTTGGAAGAATGAGCCAATTGATCAAGTAAATATAAGCTTGCACTCAAAGAACAACAAGATTAATTAAGATATATAAGATCTCAACTTTTGGTCTTTGGATGAATATGCATGTCAATGCAATAAATATAATCTCTATATTTTGAGTCCTTGTAAGAACATGAATATCAAAGTAATAAATATAAGCTTTCAATTTTTTTATTGTTGGAAGATCATACACATTAATGCAGTAAATATGAGCTCCCATTACTTAGTAGGTAGAACAACATAAAATAATTGTGTAACAAGAACTATTTTTAAAATAGCATTACATAATAAATAAATTATATAAAATGAACTAAAGTGATTATGTTTTTTCTTCATAATATTCCTTTTTAAAATTAGATGCAAGACTTCTCTTATCAGAATAAATTTTCTTTTAACATTGTATTTAAAAATTTAAAAAATTCATTATTAAAATTGAACTTTATTCTTAACTACATTATAACCATAATTTATAATTTAATCATCTAATTTACTCCATACATAATCAAATATTAATTTTAACATAAATTTACTAATTAAACAATATAAATTTATATATTCATTATATCTATTATTTTATATACTATATTTAAATAAAATATTAATATTTTATAAAATGTTTCAACAGATTAGAAAATATTTAACCCCGACAAATAATGATTATAAATTAAAAAAAACACTTCACATTAAAAAGCTAACCTCACCGAGACAATCTGTGACCATGAGAAACCAGAAAAAGCCAATCACATCATGCTGGACACTTTTCCCTATAAATTGCAATCACATTCAACCATTCAACGCGAAGGCAATTAGGTGAAACCCGTTTTAAATTGATCGCTCATTTTTTAATGATGACACCTTTAATGATGATGTGATGGAAGGAGGATGATATCCATAAAGTTCCAAAAATGGAGACATTTTTGATGAGCTATGAAAAGAAGTGTTATACCACCATTTTGTAAGTGGTAGCTAACCCATTAAGACTATTTCTCTAAAGCAAAACACCATAGAAATCCTTCCAGACACTTATTAACAACCTTAGTTTTCCCATCTAATTAAGGGTGGTATAAAGAACTATGATCTGATTGAGTACCCAAACATGAGAATAATTCTTTCCAAAAGTGAATAGTGAAGATAGGATAACAATCACTCACAATAACCTCAGGTGTACCATGTAGCTTTTGGATATTCTACAAAAAATATTTTTCCACTGCACTTGTTGTAAGAGGATGTGATAATGCAATGAAATGATCTTTATACCAAAGATTATCTCCCTTCCAACAAAAATTATCTAAACTACAATGATCACTTTTTAATTCTTGGATGAGATTACTTGTCGCAACATCATTTTGCCACTTTTCTTTGGCTTCCTCCACCCAATTTTCTTGTAATATTGAAATGGCACACAATAAGGCTTCATCTTTCTCATCCCTCCTTGAAAGTGCATCTGCCACAATATTTTCTTTCCCTTTCTTATAAACAATCTCAAAGTCATATCCTAAAATCTTAGTGACCCATTTTTGTTGCTCTTCAGAAGATAGTATTTGCTCCAAAATATATTTTAGGCTATCACAATCTATCTTAACCTTCAAGTGTCTACCCATTAGATAAGGCCCCCATTGTTTAACTACATGAAGGATTTCTAGAATTTTCTTCTCATAAATAGGTTTTAGCTGATTCTTACCCTTTAATTGATGACTCTCAAAAGTAATTGGTCAACCTTCTTACATGATAATTGCTCCTATCCGATTTCTAGAAGCATCACATTCCACAATGAATTCCTTAGTGGATTCGGGAATGGAAAGCATTGGATTTGTACACAGCCTCCTTCAATCTCTCAAATGTTGTATTAGCGGACTCATTCTAATGAAAAGAATCCTTCTTCAATAGTGGTGATGGGTGATGGTATACAACCATAATTCTTCATTTGCCTCCTCTTGAACATCATCTACAAATTCATGAAATATTACATCTCTAGTAGAAAACACTCAATGAGTATTAGGATTATACATTTTTTAGGCTTTGCAATTTGCACTATAACTAATGACTATTCAATTGATTGACTTAACATCAAGTTTCCTCCTTTTTTTATGAATATGACAAAATCCCTTCCTTCCAAAATTTTTCAAATGACTAAGAATAGGTGTAGTACCTATTAAATCCTTATAAATATTTTTCTTTTCTAGATACTTGGTTGGTCTATGATTCAAAAAATAAATAGTTGTACTAACCACTGCAAGCAAAGAATTATTGGTGAAATTTCTTTCTTTTTCAAAATTTAGCCTAATGTTTCCCTAACCCTAATTGTGTGTTGTCACATTTAATTTCAACCATTGATCTTAGGGCTTTTATCACCTAATAATCTTGGACATTTATCCAAAATTGGTTTTCTATAAAAAGTAAAATTTTGCCCCATTTGGACATCTCTTGACTTTGTGAGTTCATACTTCATACATTAGGCTTGCTTCATACTTCTAATTGTTGAGGACATTGCAACAATATAAAATCCTTGAATATTTGCTTAGCTCTTGTCATAGGTTATAGTTGTTCATCAAAAAATTGAGGGAAAATATCTACTTGTAGGAAATGGAGAAGGTGCAATGAAGGTGATTCATGGAGGGCATGAAGACTTGGTGAGATTGTTCTTTATTTTTAGGCTATTTTCTTCCATTTTACTTCATTGTTTAGCTAGGGTTTAGATTGTTTATGCTTTATAATGCTAACCTAATATTTTTCCTTAGTTACAATAATCAATGAAATGGACACAAAATGCCACAAACCCTTCATTGTTGGGAAGAGCTCTAGTAGCAAAGGCTAGAGAACGCATAGTGTAGTCTTTCAAATCTTCCCATGGGAAGCATCCATTAAGGTCCAATAGAAATAAGAAACCCTACAGATTAACAAGAATATTCAGATATTTACAAATTCCTTCATCTTTTACAACATAATATGAAAGATAACATATCTTTTTATACAAAATGAAAAAGTAAGATAGACATGATACAATTTCTAGAAGATACCATAGAACATAGAAACTAATAGCATATCAAGTAATTATTTAGAATATCAATGTAGGGCTTTAACACAATATTCTTAGTGTAGACATGCAAAATTAGCATCATGCATTTAATTAGGTCCATTCATGAAGTAAACCAAGTTCAACGTTCATTTGCTCATAAAATTAATCAAGTTCATTAAATTCATTCATTAGGAAAATCAGGTTCATTTAATCTCTAAGGATCATCCATTTAAATTAAATAAATCAACTTTATTTAATTTGATCCTATCATTATCCACCTTAGCTAAATAAATAAAATATTTATTTAACTAAATATTTATCACCTTTCATCTCCCTTTGATTTGATTTAAATCCTTAAATCTAAGTCAAATGGGTCAAATCATCTAAGCATCATCTTAACTAAGCTAATCCTGATTAACCTAATCTAACCACCCATCACATCCTCTAGCTTTTCCCACTTGCACCAATAAATTAATTTATTGATTTATTAAAATCAGCATTTTACATCAACATGGCATCTTTGAGGAATATTCCCTCAGGTTTGAATTCAAAAACAAGTGGACATGTACATCCAACAAAGAATTTATGAGCTCTTACATGGCTCTTACATGTCCCTTGCACAAAGTCAAACTCAACATTTAACTCTCAAATTCAAATTTGAAATCTCCCTCTCTTTGGCACATTGACCAAAATGTGCTCATCCTCCAACCTATCACAAGTTGACAAATGGCCTCTATTCATTGGCTTGTTTTTAGTCCCACATCCTCCATGATTGACATTCTTATATCATTCTATTCTATAAATAAGGATCATCTCCATTGGTTTAATCCTCCACAACTCCACAATCTTCATGCAAAGTCATTCTCTTAAACTGAGAACTAATTTTGTCCACCATCATTTCCAACATCAAGCTTATCAAGGGTTGGGAAAGGGCTATTTTCCACAATAGCACCAATCCACTATGAGATAAAGTTGGATTATGTTTTTTATATGTTTTGTTTAGTTTCCTTGATTCCTTTCATTGCATGATCAACATGTTTCATTATTTCATAGGGATGTTCTTATTTTGTTTTGTTTTAAATGGAAATACTAATGTGTGTGTTTGAGCAAATGCAGAATTTGATTTCCACACTTAGAATAAATGAAATATGAAAAAGAAATCTGACAAAGGCCATGACATTCACAATCCCAAATATTTCTCCCAAATAGAACAAATTCTTATGATGTATTAACTGAAGTCAGAGGTCGGATGCCAATCCAGTGATAGTCTAAACAAATACAATGTGCCGAAGAGAATAAATAGTATTCTTTAAAAACCTTCCTATTTTTGAGAAAATATAACTCCCTAAGACAATATCTATATTCTTCAAATATATTTTCCAAGGAAAAACTTTAGAACATATTTTTACTAATACCGACTCTTATTTATAGTTAGAAGAAGAGGACACTCCTCCAAACAATCAAAAAGAAGAAGAAATTGCTAGGTGCCTGAAACTAGTAGCTCGCAATCCAAACATAGATCTTGATTAGATTACACCGATCTTCACTCCTAAAGTCTCAACTACTTTATTAATGGTTCTATATATTTAGTGAAGATATATTATCAAAAGACAATTAGATTTTAGTATAGCTTGGCAGAATCTGATCGATGAGCTATGAAGATTGATGATGCCATCTTGAAGGTTCCACCCTGAAATTAAGACATCTATCATGATTTCTAACAAACGCCACCCAAAAGAATCCTTTCGTAGAGAACATAAACATCCAAATGAAGAAGACAATGTCTCAAGCGAGTGGGTGTTTTCAAATTTTATGAGAATGGTTTTGAAGAAAATTCCTTCCAAGTTGACATGTATCCTGATTCAATCCCGAAAGGAAAACAATACATATAAATTCACATAGCTACCACGTGATGCATTGTGCATCTTTATACGAGATCGGTATTCGTCCTTCAGGTGTGAAGCTATTCTAAAGTTGTAAAGAAGTAAGGGCTAGAAACCAAAATTTCTTGAAGGAAAAAATTGCTCCACATATACCTAAGGCACAACCATCACAACTAATGTATTCTTTGTTTAAGATTGGCAGACCTTGCACCATATTTTTTCTTTGTGGAGAAATAAAATCCTGAAGGTTTAGATGACCATACATCTTGTGCAATAGCTCTTCACTTGATACACATGTAGAAGCCATTACTTCATGAATTTCTACTTAAATATCAAGTTTGTACATACCTACTATTTTGATTCCTTCAGCAACCACATTATAGTGATCTTTCATATCCTTTCCTAGACAACCTATCTTCAAGAATTTAACCTTTAAACCTTCATCAGTAAAGGCTGAAACTAATATTATTTTTCTCTTAATCCCCAACACATACATTACATTTGTAATTTGTTTGATATTTCCATTAGGAAGTTGCACACTTCTATCACCATACCCTTTTATGTCATGAGACCTATTATCTCCTAAGTAAATCTTACTACCATTATTTCTCTCATGAAAATTTATAAACCAACTTCAATGAAATGACATATGAATTGATGCCCCTAAATCTATGAACCAATTATTACAATAATCTACATTAGTTGATAGTGCATCATACAAAATAAACAAATTTAAATTGTGAAGTTTATTACTTAGATAATTCTCACCATTCACATAGTTAGCTTCATATTTGTTGTCTTTGGACTCATTAAACATCATTTTCCTACATTCATAAGCAATGAGTCATAGCTTTCCATAGTAATTACAATTCCCATTTTTATTTACATTTAATTTGGATGATTCCCCATCTCCATACCTTTTTTCATCTTTATACCTTTGGTTGCCAAATTGAGTTCATCCTTTGTTCTTTGTGCATTGATTTCTTTGGATGGCTTCTTGTATTTGACCATCAAAGTTGAATCTGGTGCCTTTTCACTTATAACCAAACTAGTAATAAAGATATGATAATCACTCACCATTCCATTCAAAGTATCAATTACTAGATCAGTACTTATGATTTGTTCAATATCATCAGCTAATTTATCTCTTAATTCCATAACTCTAGATAAATAATCACTAATATTTTCATTTGCTTCCATTTTGATTAAAAGTAATTTTCTCTTTAAAAACAAAATTATCGAGTCCCTTAACCCAAATCAGAAAGTTGGTTACACAAAGGTTTCAATTTCTAAGTAGATCAACTCAAAAAAATGTAATAGCTTCAGCTTCAAGAACACTTCAACAGTTACAGCATTCCTCTTCACAGCAGAAGAGCTCACAAATTCTCTATGGATAGCTCCTTAAGACTAGATACATATTCTAGTCCCAGGTGCCTCTACAACTACAGTGCAAGGAGGTCAATCCCTTCTCCTTCATAAAATATAACTCAAGAGGTTGCATGGCCAATTTGAGAAAGACTGGATACAGATTCTAGTTCCAGGTGCCTCTACAACTGTAGTGCAGGGAAGTCAATCCCTTCTCCTTGATAAAATATAACACAAGAGGTTGCATGGCCAATTTGAGAAAGAGTGGTATGCTGAAGGCGTTTCCCACAACACTCTCATAGAGATTTAACCAAAAAAACATAGATTTGCATTGACTAGAACAGATGCATCAGATCATACCAAAACAGAGTTTATGAACAGTAGAGAATAGAACAAAGATCAACTCACTAATATCATTAACAACATAAAATAACACATATTTATACAACAAATAAACCCAACTACATTCCTAAATAACTAGTAACTAATTCAACAGGTAGATGTAGCTGATCGATGATAAATTGAGTCTTATTGACAACTAAGTATGACAACAAACTGAGTGGGGATGAATGGTACATTCTTGTCTATGAGTGGTATTGAGAAAGGTGTATAGGTGTTAATTCATATGAGTGTTGTAGAGAAAGTCACATAAGCCACGTTCTTCAAGAGAGTCCATATCAATCATGAGTCATTTTATAATTTCTCAAGATCTTCAATAGATTGTGCCTTATTCATCCAAATGGTGCTAGAGTAAAAGAAATAAAGCATTTGTAAATTATTGTGTAAATCCATAGATATGAGAAGTTTTGTTTTCTTGAAATTTCTAGTATAGTATTGTCCTTGAATGTGAAAAAGGAAATGAAAGATTCACTGTAATTTTTACACTTAAAATTTATTATCTAAAACATTTAAATTGGAGAAGGTGAAAAATTGGAGTTCATCTTTTAACATTATTTTAAAAAAAAATATTACTAAAATTGAACTTTACTTTTATCTATTCTGAAACCATAATTTAAATTCTAATATCTAATTTTGGCCTCCACTTACTACTTCCCTCCTCCCCCTCTCTCTCTCTCTCTCTCTCTCGCTCTATCCTTCCCTCTCTACTTCTTTTCCCTCCTCTCTCTCTTTCTCTATCCTTCCCTCTCTACTTCTTTTCCCTTCTCTCTCTCTTTCTCTATCCTTCCCCTCTCTACTTCTTTACCCTCCTCTCCCTCTTTCTCTATCTCACTTATCCCTCTCCACTTCTCCTTCCCACCCTCCTCCCTTCTCTCTCCCTCTTGCTCTCTCCTTCCCTCTCTATTTCTCTTTATATCACATATCCCTCTCTACCTATACCTCCCTCCATCCCACCTATTTCTCTCACTCTCTCCTTCCCTCTCTACTTCTCTCCCTTTCTCACTTATTCCTCTCTACCTCTCTCTCCTTCCCCCTCTAATTCTCTATATCTCCCCTATCCCTCTCTTCCT
>VDFB02124636.1:0-48429 GCA_007258455.2 Sequoia sempervirens | reverse complement strand
TAGCCCACTTTGCCAAAACCTGGGAAGGGCAATCAGTAGAAACTGGTGCACTAGCTATGGAACTAGTATGCCCTTCTGGATTTGACCTTTGCTCACCCCCCTCATTGTGCTCATCCTCATGCTCAGGTTCATATTCTGATTGGCTTGCACTATGAGAATCAGTTTCCATCTCATGCTCACTCATTTCATGACTATGGGAGCCCATTTTGACACTGCATTTCACAAAATGAAAAAAAATTCAATAAACACATAGTTTCAGCCTATGCCCTACTTTAAAATTAAAAAATAAAACTCTATATTTTAAATTTTTCAACAAATTTTATATTGCAAAACAAAATCTAAGATTCTAAATTAATTTAGAAACTAGAAAACGAAACAACAAGAATTTAGAATTTAGAAATGAAATAAGAAAAATTAAAAAATGAAACAACAAGAAATGAAAGAACTTAGAACATTGAAAATCAGAAAATAAAATAAAAAATAAGTTAAAAACCCTACCTTTTGCTTGAAAAATCTCTTCAACAAGGTGAAGAATCTTCCTCCTCTTCTTCTTCTTGCTCCTTGACACTCCTTTTTCACTTGCAATCACTCCTTTCACTCCTCCAATCACTCTTTGCTCAGCCTTCACTCTTCTTCTTCTTGCTGTAGCAAACAAGTAGAAATGCAAATGTGAATAAAAATGAAGATTAGAGGGCCTTTTGAAGGCATGTTAGAGTTTAGATGGGCCCCACATGCCCTTAGGGTTCGAACATAAGAAATAGACTATTAAAAAAACTTTAAAAATTGAGTTTTAATGTTGCAAATGGCTGTCCAACGCGGGAGACGCCTGGGCGTCCCCGAGACGCTCGAGGGACGCCCAGGCGTCTCCCTCGGCGTCTCTGGCGGCGAGCTGAGGAATGGTGGCGCCGCCGGAAACGTGGGAACGCCGTCCCCACGTCTCCGGGATTCCCTGCCCGACGCTTAGGGCTCAGAGGGGGAGACGCGCCCCTGGTTCACCGCCTACATATCACCTAACAACTCTAGCAGCACTAGCATAAACACAACTGCACAAGGATAAATATCATACCAACTGTCCAACTCATGCTCACAAGATTTGTGCATCGAAATCAGCTCGTGTACATGTGGTTTACAGGTGAAACTATATGCAAACCACACAATGTACACACTGAAATATTCATCAACAAACCCTGATTGGAATCCTGATGCACAAGGAGGATCCCATAGCAATCTATAGAGTGCCAACAATATATCCACTAAATCCATAGGGTAGGAATCAAACTATGCTTAACAACACCACAGGCAACTACTCCAATGTAGGACAATCTACCAATCATAAAAACATTGCATAATATCCCTGGATCATAAACCCAAAATGGAAGTCTGCCATGCATATCACCCACATACTTCCACTGCACTACTTTGATATCTACTTCACCATGCTGAGAATGGTGAAGCAACACAATGGGATCCATTCAAACTACAGTGCCGAACTTGACACAACCTAGATCCCAATACAACCGAAGCTCACATCTAACAATCCTAAAGAGATAAAAGTATTATCACAACAACTCTCCCCATCCTTTGCAAACCTCCTATGGATGTGACGACTATCTCTCATGGGTGTTGGAAGATATGTAATTGCTCCTCCTAAATTGCTAATATGAAGCGAAACAACACCCCCAAGATTGCAAGTCCAACCAATGGGAAAACAAATGATGCTAACAGGAACATATAATGATGGAGAATCATCCCTATGCCGATCTCCCAAGTCGAGGAAATGATTTAACTCTCCTCCTTCACCTTGGAAAGAACTAACCAAGCCATCATTCCTACTGACACCACAACCTCCCTGAAACCATGTCTCCAATGGAAGATATGTAATTGCTCCTCCTAAATTGCTAATATGAAGCGAAACAACACCCCCAAGATTGCAAGTCCAACCAATGGGAAAACAAATGATGCTAACAAGAACATATAATGATGGAGAATCATCCCTATGCTGATCTCCCAAGTCGAGGAAATGATTTAACTCTCCTCCATCACCTTGGAAAGAACTAACCAAGCCATCATTCGTATTGACACCACTATGTTCCACCGCCGGGACGGGGACGCCGGACGCTTGGACCATGCCCGGATGGGGACAAAGGGCCCCACCTCTCGGGCGGGGACGGGACGGGGGACGGGACCGTGTATATACTATAAACTATACATATGGTACTTAAAATGCTAGTTATGAAAAGATGTATAAGACTATTAAGAAGTAAAATAGCAAAATTGAAATACTAAATTAGTACTTGAACATTGAACATTGAATATTGAAGTTTTCAGTATCGAATGATGAATTACTAATTAGAAATTAGAATAGTAATACTCAATACTACAATGTAACAATTGTTGCATCGGCAAATGGAAGATTTCTATTATATTATATCAAAAATATCTGATTATAAAGATGATTACAATGAGTAGCATGATTATATGATATCAAAACAAGTACAAAATCAAAATGTCAAAATGACAAAATGTAGTGAAGGAGGCAGAGGCCTCTAATCATCCCTCGGGAGGTCGGCAAACTCCTCATCACTAGAACCACTGGACTCCTCAAGGTCAAGATCCGCCAAAGGAACACCAACCAACCCTATATCTGAAGCATCCTCATCCTCATCAATCTGTGATGGCTCCTCTGGCTCTACATCCCATCGTGCTGCTGGGCTCTCCTTGTACACACGTGTCCTGCGGTCAGTGATACGCAAGGCACTATGTACAGCCACTAGCTTCTCTGCTCTCTTAGAGGTAAGTCTATTCCTCTTAAGAGAGTGGATGAAGCTATAAGTAGACCAGTTCCTCTCAGAAGCTGAAGAACTAGAAACCTGGGACAGCAAACGAATGGCTAGTGTGGTAGTCAGTGATTTCGGTCCATGACAAGTCCACCACAAAATCGGATCCTCCTGTGCCATAGTTCTTATGTCCGCCTTTGCTGCAGCCTTATAACCCCTAAGAGTAGCAAATTTCGTCCACTCAGTGCGAATGGTGCCAGCAGCTTCAACATCATACATCCTATCAATGCATTTGAAGAACCCTTCCTTCACCTCATCATCCTGAATCGGTGTAACTCTCCCAGGCCTAGGCATGTACCACTTCGGATTCAATGCATAAGCAGCCATGTGCAAGGGAGTGTTTAGGCTGTCCCATCTACGCTGAATAATAGGCTGAATGTAAACATTGTAGAACGCTAAAGTGGGGTCCTTCTCTCGCACAACTGCCCTCATCTGACCAAGCATAGAATCAATGCACTCATACACCTCCCCAAGGTTAGGTGCATCCCCATCCCCATATCTGATGACCTGTACAACTGGTGTAATGATGGTGACAATATATTTTGCATCATGCCAAAATGCATCACTCTTCACTATCTCCTTCACCCTCTTCCCCTGCTCTGTCCTGGACCCATCCCAACGATTCCATTCTTGTGTCATAACCATGACTTGCAGTGGCTCTTGCAACTCAAGCATTCTCTCCAAAAGAATGAAATAGGATGCATATCTGGTCTCAACTGGTTTCAAGAACTCCTTCGCGAAGCTCCTGAAGATGGCATGTGAAGTGTGGTGGTTGCAGATATACATCTGCACATCTCTAGCATTGCTGACCACTCCTCTAATCCACTCAATCTTCCCCATGTCCTTGAGTGCATTGTTCATGGCATGCACACAACATGGAGTCCACCAAATGTGTCTGTATGATGCCTCTATAAGCCTCCCTGCAGCTCTGCACACATGTGCTGCATCTGTCACTACTTGGACCACATTTTGTGGCCCAATCTCCTCAATAGCTGCCCGAAGGATCTCAAACTGAAAATCAGCATCTTTTCGATGCCCTGAACAATCAACTGCCCTGAGAAAGAATGGCCCCTCTGAACATGTAACTATAACATTGATGAGTGGACGATGCCTAATGTCCGTCCACCCATCCATAACTATGCTACATCCAGAGTCCTCCCAACATGCCCTCATCGTCTCCATCAATGAATCGATCTTGGCATAGTTGTTATCCAAGATCGTGGTCCTCAATTTGTGCTCACCTGGTGGCACATATGATGGTCCTCCCTTCGCCACCATCGACATCATCTCCTTATAATAAGGAGATCGAGCTACATGGAATGGGATTCCATTGGCAAAAAAGAACCTGCCAATGGAATCATCTATCTGATCCCTCAGGTGCACATTAAATAAATCAGCTATGGGGTTAGGCTGACTTTGCATCTTGCGTTTCCCCTTGCCCTGTTGTGATGCAGCCATAGTGCTATAAGTGGATGACGGTCCTGAGGCTGACCCTGACAATGTTCCTGCTCTCTGATGCAATGTAGGAGTAGAAGTACGTGGCTGCGTCTGCATTTGCTGCTCCTGAATCTGCTGAATAGTCTGAATATGTTGCCTACCAGACAAGGTAGTAGGCATTGGAACTGCCAGGTCATCTGGAACACCCCAAAGCTTGTTGAATTCAATTCTGTATTTCAAATTTTTAGGGTCCTTCAAAAATTCGCATGCTCCCACACCCTTTCCTGGCCAAAAGAGGAAGTGTGCATTAACTCTGGTGATGCTCCCAAACCAATCATCACCACAAATGTTGCATTGCCATTTCCTCGTACCACCAGTTGATGACGTTGGGGCTGTTATTCTTGTTGCAAACTGTTTGAGAGGAGATTTGGGATCATAAGAACCCCTAGCCCACTTTGCCAAAACCTGGGAAGGGCAATCAGTAGAAACTGGTGCACTAGCTATGGAACTAGTATGCCCTTCTGGATTTGACCCTTGCTCACCCCCCTCATTGTGCTCATCCTCATGCTCAGGTTCATATTCTGATTGGCTTGCACTATGAGAATCAGTTTCCATCTCATGCTCACTCATTTCATGACTATGGGAGCTCATTTTGACACTGCATTTCACAAAATGAAAAAAAATTCAATAAACACATAGTTTCAGCCTATGCCCTACTTTAAAATTAAAAAATAAAACTCTATATTTTAAATTTTCCAACAAATTTTATATTGCAAAACAAAATCTAAGATTCTAAATTAATTTAGAAACTAGAAAATGGAACAACAAGAATTTAGAATTTAGAAATGAAATAAGAAAAATTAAAAAATGAAACAACAAGAAATGAAAGAACTTAGAACATTGAAAATCAGAAAATAAAATAAAAAATAAGTTAAAAACCCTACCTTTTGCTTGAAAAATCTCTTCAACAAGGTGAAGAATCTTCCTCCTCTTCTTCTTCTTGCTCCTTGACACTCCTTTTTCACTTGCAATCACTCCTTTCACTCCTCCAATCACTCTTTCCTCAGCCTTCACTCTTCTTCTTCTTGCTGTAGCAAACAAGTAGAAATGCAAATGTGAATAAAAATGAAGATTAGAGGGCCTTTTGAAGGCATGTTAGAGTTTAGATGGGCCCCACATGCCCTTAGGGTTCGAACATAACAAATAGACTATTAAAAAAATCTTTAAAAATTGAGTTTTAATGTTGCAAATGGCTGTCCGCCGCGGGAGACGCCTGGGCGGCCCCGAGACGCCGAGGACGCCCCAGCCCCTCGGCGCTCTGGGGACGCCTGGCGCCTCCGGCGCGAGCTGAGCAAGGCGCCTGGCCGGCTCGGACGCCGTCCTCACGCCCCCCCCTCCTCCCAGACGCTAGGGCTCAGAGGGGGACGGCCCCCGGGTTCACTGTGACACCACAACCTCCCTGAAACCATGTCTCCAATGGAAATATTTGAGACCAAGAAGTAGCCAACTCTGTTAGATACATATGAGCATGATGGAAATCTGATCTCTGATCCTACGAGCAATTCCGCGCAAACAACTAAGTCGAGCACTTGTAGTCTCTAGTTCCATCTTCTATAGATGGTAACACTTCATCCCCCAATGGATGATATATCTTCCGAGCCAAACCACACCTACGCATCATCAAGTGATCTGTGTGCAGACTAAAGGAGAAGTGATGAGCACTCCTAACTATGCAGTCAAGATAGAATGCACATGCCTACATCAATGGTTGATTGTCATAGTCATGGGGAACACACTCCTCATCACTCTTATCTCCCGAATCAGAAGATGGCTCATGTCTCCGATCCTGAATGGCTAATTGGGTAGATGCTTTGCAACCCCTCTCTGCGTACCCAATAGCATAATCTCTATCATGAAGCAAATGGAGGTGTTCAGATTTTATTTCCTCCAAAGTGCTCTTGATAAATTGCAAACTACGAATAGGAGTACCGATTGAGACCCCATACTGTCTCTCTTGAAATTCTTTTGACCAAAGGAGGTACTCAACATACTTATGTGTGCAATCAAAAAAAGATAAGGTTTGATCAAGCTTCTCTCTAGTGACCTTTAGCTGATCCCTCCATCTTTGTGGCTCAATAGAATGTTGACCCAAATCAGCTGCATGGGATGAAATCTCTGATTTGCTTCCAAGAGAGGGAAACAAATCAACATGAGTACTAAACTCCCCACTAGATGACACCTTGCATACCTCTTATGAAAAAGATGGAACAGCGCTGTGATCAGTCACACAACTCTCTGCATCACCTGAAATGGGACTATCCTCAAGAACACCAAATCCAACACATTGTTCCCTACTAAACTCATCCAAACCATTCATCCCATCTGTGTCACCTGCGCCTGTAATTGAGATGGATGTTGCCACATCCTCATTATGCACATTATCACAATCCATGGATGTATGCTCATCAACAATTGTTGCCATAGATATCTGAACTGTATCTGTAGGTGATGAAGACCGCACTAAGCTCAACTCCACGGTAAGTTGCATGGGATGAAATCTTTGATTTGCTTCCACGTGAGGGAAACAAATCAACATGAGTACTACACTCCCCATTAGATGATGCCCTACATACCTCCTATGAAAAATATGGAATAGAGCCATGATCCGTCACACAACTCTCTGCATCACCTGAAATGGGACTATCCTCAGGAACACTAGATGTAACACATTGTTCCCTGCTAAACTTATCCATACTCATCCCATTTGTGTCACCTGCGCCTATAATTGAGATGAATGTTGACACATCCTCATTATGCACATTATCACAATTCGTGGATGTATGCTTATCACCAACTGCTGCCATAGATATCTGAACTGTATCTGTAGGTGATGAAGACCGCACTGAGCTCAACTCCACGATAAGCTCATCAATCTATGACTTAGACTCTTGAAGGGCCATATGAGTGCTCTTCAATGAGTCCATGGTAACCTCAAGCTCATAAGCGAGCTCATCAACCTCCTTCTCTTTCCCTTTTAACACATCATAATAGATCCCATCCCACTTGAGAAGATAATATCTATTAGATAGTAACTGTAGGTAATTATTTTTCATTACCCCTAATGCTTCTCTAATTGCATGAAACTCTGCAAGGGAAAGTCCACTATTACAGTGCTTATTAGTTTCAGTACTCCAACAATAATTTTCCAACAATTGTCGAGCAACATCAAATTGTTCTAAGGTTGTAGAAATCATGCCTTCGTTCACCTTCAATTGCCCTACTAAGAGAGGAGACCCCTGTGACAAATCATTTCCACACAAATTTTCTGATGTGGAATCAGGACTATGATAAGAGGCTGAATCACCATCACTCATTGATTGGTAAGTATCATGTGTGCCATCAACTTTGCACACATCATCAACATAGGTACTATTGTTATGTACCTCATGGGATGGCTCAAATGAGATGTTGGAAGCTACTAATTTGACATTATCATCACACACTTCCTCTTTCAAAGTAGATGCATGCACATCCAAAAAGCTATCATAGAACCCATCATCATTAAGTAGATTTTCTAATTCATTCCCATCCTTCAAAGTCAGATTGGTAAAATCAAACTTGTTGTGGCTTGAATCCATGACACCTATTGCATCATTATCACCCAAATCTTGAGTATCAACATTAAACAAGCCCACACAACCATCACCCTCATGTGTCATGGCTGTTATCTCATGCTAATGCAAAAAAATCTGACTGCTGTTGCAAAAATCAGAATTGTTCTCAAGGCTGATATCATCTCCATTAGTGTTGATAATATCATCCTGGAGTTCCACCAAACCACTATCATGATGTAAAACTTTCTCATCATCAATCACTTCAGATTTGAACCTATGCTCTTCTACCTGCTCCTCATTAGCTTCCCCAATATGTTTATCATCACATTCTAGTCCATTCTCGTTGCCTGCTGCAACTCCTTGTCCATGATCACCTGTAAGTTGAAAATCACTTTGAAGCAGTTCTTTTTTCTTATCTTTTCGTTTAGATTTTCCAAACAACATTAAATATCCCCGTTTAGTTTCAGGATCCTTCATCACATCATACAAATTCTGCATCAATTCAATAGTGGATTTATCTAAAGCCATCTTTCCTCTGTTTTGAATTTTAATGACTCACCCAAAAGGATGGCAGGAAACCACTCTAATACTACTGAAGTGTCCCACCCCAAATTGGACGATAATTGTTCCAAAACGCTTAAGTTGACATGTTTCATTTGTTAATTGAGTATAGACGATCTGGTTATGCATGACAACATTTTCTGAACATGAAGCATGATAAATAACGCGACTTCCACACACAATCATTAGCTAATTGAGTGCATCACTGATTTCTTGTATTGTAATGAACAACTATATATAGAGGATGAGTAAATAAGATCTCAGTGACATAAACATGTGTACAACAGTTAAGGCATATCGCGTAGAACATTACTATGGACTGATCACACACTTTAAGACTGATCAGAAATACAAATCAGAACTGTACTCCCTTAATAAACAACTCAAAGATTGATTTATTAACTTCAATCATATATATGCTTATAACATTTGATATGCCCTTATACTTGAACAACATTTAACCAATAGATTTCTGAGGACAAGTAATAACTGATTACCTAATGATGGACAACCCATAACTTATATCAGACCTTACAAAACAACGATATTGCTCATACAATTACAATGAACCATGTGACTGATACAATGCCATACATGAGAATAAGAGGTAATGAAGATTAGTACACAAACCTGGTTATCTAGATGCCACAGCCTGGAGTGAATGCACAATAGTTTCCAGATGGTGATATTATCTTCTTAAGACAGACACCTATGCCCAAATTGGATGTAATCGCCTCCTTCACACAACCAACACTTCCCTAATGTCCATGCAGCTCCCAGAATAATCCCATGCATAGGTAGCAGCAGTATATCAGATCGCCCAACAAGATAACTCACTAATTTTTTGAACATTGACCAATCTAATTACTAGGTTGAACAACCTAGACTTAAGCAGCAGTTTATACAATGATCACTGAGTACTAAATACTGATTGATTCACTCATATATGACAATCCAGAACTTAAATTAGGCTTTAACAATTTTGAAACTAATATTCAGATTGGTAGCAATGCCTTTGAAACTTACAACGATCATGTCAATCATAAACTGTTACTCAGAAATAACTATACTAAAAGGAGATTAAGTTTTCTGATTACATCATATTGCAGTCATTAATTTGCCCCTTAGATTAGCATCAATGCCAAAAACAAAGCCCTATCATTGTAGCGCGGTACTGTACTGACGGTATTGTAGCTCGGTACTGTAGCGTGACACTAATCACGCCACTGTAGCAGCAGAACAATTTCTTATTTGCAATATTTTGTTGAATCCTTCAAACCCTAGAAATATCTTGAGATTTTCACTCCTATTAAGCACAATGTGACTTCTAAGATAAAGTCACCTCATTAGCAAACCTTAGATGATCTTTCACACCCTTAGAATGCTCGAATCAAAGAGAAACTATGCCCTCTAAGTTCGCTTGCAGCTGAAAATCCTAGTTTCCACCTCCAAAATGCTAAAGCACAAAGCCAAGTTGAATGAAAATGATCAAAGACAATGAAAATTCTTTTGAGTGCCCTTTTTATATCTTTTCTCTAATAGCACAATTTCCAAGAAGCCTTTTAATTATTTAAAATGTTATAATTTATTTGCTTTTGTTGACTTTATAATATACCTCTTAAAGTGGGCACCCAATAAGACTTAAATGCCTTTTAATAATTTGACTTTATAATCATTAAATATCCCTTTCATAATAAAGTCAATAAAAAACATTTAATTATGTGCACTTTATAATAATTAATTATTATTAAAGCATTACTTTAATAATAATTAAAACCTCATAACTCCAATAATAAACCTCATAAATCAATTCCGTTTGCGCCAGGAGGTAGCCTACTGAACTCACTGCTCACTAGGGGGCCTTACTATAAATAGTAAGGTTGGCCTCTATCATCCAATTGACTTACTATAAATAGTAAGTGTATACAAATGAATCTAGAAACCCCTGAATAACATTGCCTCTAAATAAGCCAAGGATTTAGAGATGCCAAACATTGCAAACTACCAACTAAGATACCTGATATCTCCAAAATAGGGCCCTCTAATCACCATTATTAGCCTACGAAGACCCAATGATAGGCTAAACCTCCAATTTTGATGCTCGCTCAAAAAGGGGACATTACAGAATAGGCATTTAATATTTAGTGCTCTTTATGGGTTAAGCTTGGACAATCCTTATTCCCTAGATTTTTTGTCCCCTTATGAATTATAGTGATAGTTGTGATAAATGTTATCAAATTTTATCAGAGCAGGATCCTAGGACGACCTATGAAAATTCTAAGACTTAAATACTGTGAAAGAACTCTGAGTTAGATTTGTACTTCTGTGTTTTGAATGTGCTAATTGCAAAACATCTATCGATTTTCATGTCTTGCAAATGAAGGAATGACGTCCCATTTATATGTTGAAGACACGCTTCAAGAAGGGACGCGTCTCATGAGAGGACATGTCTCCAAAAAGTGGAGACATGTCCGCTCATGGGACGTGTCCCTTGAGCACGTGAACTTTCTTAACAACCAAAGTCATTTTGAGTTTATCAAAGACTAAGATGTGAGTTTTCAACAGTCATCTAATATCAATTTCAATTTATCTATTTACAAATTTTGATCAACATCTAAAATTCGAAAATCTTATTTGATGGTTTTATATATGTTAAGAACAATTTTGGTTAAATATAAATGATGATGATGCATGAATGCAATCATCATTTATATCTGACCGAAGCTATTTTAAATCAACACTCCCTCTTAGTTAGGGAAGATATTCCAAATCAAATAAGTGGAGATATCACCTTCACATGTGATATTGAAGATATGATATGTTTTTTTTTCATAAGATTGTCAAGTCGCATCTTCATTATGGTATGTGCACTGACGTCAAGTCACATGATGTCTACCATAATAATTCATGGCATATACACTGATATTTATAGTTATCCACCATGATTATCTCTTAAGGATCACAATGATCTTCAAATGACATCAAGTCACATGATATCCATCAAAGTGTCCAAGAGATACTATCATGACATGTCCACAGATATCAAGTCACATGATATCTATCATGATAGTTCAACTCATCATTGTAGAGTCGTCACTTTACAATGTTACATACAAGTGTTCATTATCAGAAAGATCGTCACCTTTCAATAATGTACACAGGGGGGAGCGGGCCCATAAGGTCATGGAGTCACACACATGACAAAAGAGTTTACACATTAAACATCTTTAAATATATTAGTACAACTTCTAAACTATTTTGAATTTCAAACATAATATCAAATTACATTTCAATCATACCAAGCTTCTTCCTAAAGTGTTCAACCTTGATTCGGGAGAGAGGTTTGGTGAAAATTTCTATTGTTTGATCATTTGTACTAATATACTCCAACTGGATCACATTCTTTTCTACCATGTCTCTTACATAATGATAGGGGATCTCAATGTGCTTAGATCTATCATGGAATATTGGATTTACAGAGAGTTTGATGCAACTCTGATTATCACAATGAATGATAGTAGGATTCAAGGGCTCACCAAAGAGTCCCACAAGCAATTTTCGGAGCCATACTACTTCTCTTGCCCCCATAGAGGCTGCAATGTATTCAGCTTCTGTCGAGCTTTGAGCTATTGAAGACTGTTTATTGCAGATCCAAGAGATCATAGCTGATCCCAAACTGAAACAACATCTTGATGTACTTTTCCGATCGGTTATACTTCCAGCCCAATCTGAATCAGAGTATCCATGTAGATCTAGTTGTTCATTTTTGTAAAGGAGACCATATCCAATAGTGCCTTGAAGATATCTCAATATATGTTTCATAGCCATAAGATGAATTTTCTTTGGCTCACACATGAATTGGCTTAGAGCATTCACTGCATAGCAAATATCAGGTCTGGTGTTAACCAGGTACATTAATGATCCAATCATTTGTCTATATAGGGTTGAATCTGCACACTTGGATTCTGTTGCTGCTTCTTTCAGTTTGTGAAGGTTGGTTTCCATAGGTGTAGACATGGGTCTACAATCCAACATTCCAAATTTCTTCAGGATATCAATAGTATACTTTCCTTGGTTTAGTATGATGCCATCTGGTTTTTGCCAGACTTCCAAACCTAGGAAGTAGTGTAAAATGCCCAAGTCTTTCATGTCAAACTCTGAAGTTAGATCCTTCTTTCCTTGAGCAATGAGGTGATCTTCTCCTGTTATCAGCAGGTCATCAACATATAAAATAATTATTAACATATCACATTTAATTACCTTAAAGGAAAGATTTGGGTCTGCATCATTCTTGGAGAATCCTAGTCCCAAGAGGTAGCTGTCAATTCTTTCATACCAGGCCCTGGGAGCCTGTTTAAGTCCATACAGTGCTTTCTTTAGTCTGCATACATGTGAGTCAGGTTTATGTATCACAAAACCTTCGGGCTGTTCTAGATAGACTTCCTCTTCAATGGTTCCATTTAGGAAGGCAGTTTTTACATCCATTTGGTGGATCTTCCAGCCTTTAGCTGCTGCAATGGCTATCACTGCTCTCACAGATGTGTAACGGGCAACAGGTGCAAATGTTTCTTCATAATCAATGCCTTCCTTTTGTGAAAAACCTCTTGCCACAAAACGTGCCTTATGTTTTTCTATACTGCCATCAGCAGCATGTTTGATTTTGAAGAGCCATTTAGAAGAGACAACAGATTTCTCTTTTGGTCTAGGCACTATATCCCATACATCATTCTTTAGAATGGACTGATACTCTTCCGTCATTGCGTCCTTCCATACTTGATGTCTGAAGGCTTCTGAAACACTGGTGGGTTCTGAATTTATGATGTCATTCATTAGAGCAACGTAGCTTGAGAACCGTTTGGGTCTTTTACTCTCCCTAAATGTTCCTTTGGGTGCTGCATGATTCTCAGCTTCTTTGATCATCTTTCTAGCCCAAAGTGGTCTCTTCTTGCCGTTGTCATTTGTATTCTCATCTGAAGTAGATAGAAGTTCATTTGGTATTTCCTCAGGATCTCCCTCTGAATCTCAGGGGTAGGATCCTCGTCTAAGACTCTAGGTGAATAAGTTTCTATCTCATTTGAACTTCTTGCCCTTTTGAATGCAATGTCTTCTTCAAAGATGACATCTCTGCTCAATTCAATTTGTTCCTGCCCGGGTATGAAAATCCTGTAAGCTTTGGAGGTTTCACTATATCCCACAAATATCCCTTTCTTTCCGGAAGGTTCTAGTTTGAATCTCTTCTCTTTGGGCACATGAATATAGACTGGGCAACCAAAAATCCTAAAGTGACTAATATCAGGTTTTATGCCAGTAAATGCTTCTTCAGGAGTTTTGTTATCTAGATGAGAATGAGGACACCTATTTTGAATGTAGACAACAGTTCTAGAGGCTTCTGCCCAGAATGAGGTTTCTATGTTCTGGTCAAGTAACATTGCTTTTGTAGCTTCTACAATGGTTCTATTTTTCCTTTCAGCAACCCCATTTTGTTGAGGGTTGTAGGCTATTGTAAACTCCCTCTTAATCCCAACATTCATGCAGAATTCCTTAAAGATTTCAGAGGTGTATTCTTTCCCATTGTCTGTCCTTAAAATTTTGGTTTTCTGCCCAGAGAAGTTTTCAGTGAGAGCTTTGAACTCTTTGAACCTTTTAAGGATTTCTATTGACTCTTTACACTTAAGAAAATAAATCCAGGTCTTCCTAGAGAAGTCATCTATAAATATGACATAGTATAGGAAGCCTGCCTTGGAGGGTACAGACATGGGTCCACATAAATCAGAGTGAACCAATTCTAACACAGTTTGGGTTTTACTCAAGCTATTGTGAAAGGATCCCTTTGTATTCTTTCCTAGGGCACAACCTTTACAAGCTCCTTTATGAGTTGGTTTGAACTTGGGTAATCCTGTTACAAGTTTTTTCACAGATGGTAGGGCACGAAAATGAAGGTGTCCTAATCTTCTATGCCAAATTTCATTTGAATCCGAAGTATCAAGGGTAAGGGCTTGCTTGACTTCAGTGCATAGTTTATAAAGATAACCTTGTCTTACACCTATTTTTAGAGCTTTTTTTATAGTTGAGTTCTTAGGCCATGCCAGAACTTTCCCATCCATAAAGGTAACCCTATATCCATTGTTTTCAAGAGTAGAGATGGATATTAGATTCCTCTTTATTCCAGGTACGAATAAAACTCTATTGAGTTGAAGGGAGAGACCAGATTTCAATGTGATGGAACAAGTTCCAACCCCTTTTACTTGATGTGTAGAATCATTCCCAATTGTTACTTCTTCATCAGTCTCTTCAGTCATAGTGTCTAAGTGTTCTCTAAACCCTGTGATGTGCCTCGAAGAACCACTATCAATCACCCAGTTGTTGATATTGTTAGATACTTGATTTGATAAGGCTGAATAGAATACAAATTTCTCAAAATCATGGTCTGAATTTGACTTTCCTACTTTAGCAAATGATGGTTGTTGATTTGATCTGTCAGGGCACTTCATTGCATAGTGCCCATATTGATCACATCTAAAACATTGTATTTGAGAGATGTCTTTCTTCTTCTTGAATGACCCTTTTCCACGGGAATTTCTCTTTCTCTTAAATGATCCTTTCCCGTAAGAGTTTTTCTTCCCCTTTTTATTAGATGATGTGTTGAGCACT
Source organism: Sequoia sempervirens (assembly GCA_007258455.2). Classification (NCBI taxonomy): domain Eukaryota; kingdom Viridiplantae; phylum Streptophyta; class Pinopsida; order Cupressales; family Cupressaceae; genus Sequoia; species Sequoia sempervirens. The sequence continues at coordinate 33,329 of VDFB02124636.1, read as the reverse complement.
TGAATTTCCTCATCTATGGATTTTTGTTTGTTTCTTTTATTGAGAGTCTTGTTTCCTCTTGAAGGCAGTCTGTTCTTAGTCTATCAAACTTGGGAAGTTCAGATCTCGCACTTATTCCTTGAACAAATGGTTCCCATGAGTTTGGTAGGCCTCCTAGTGCAATTAGTGTTAACTCTTAGCTATCAATTTGATATCCAATTGTAGATAATTGATCCCTTAGTTCAATGATCCTCATGAAGTATGCATTAATAGTTTCTCCTTTGTTTATTTGGACATTGTTGATTTTCCTCTTTAATGCAAGAGTCCTACAGGTGTTGTTTATCTCATAGGTGCTCTCAAGGGATTTGAACATTAGATATGCAGTTTCATGTTTTGCTAGAATATGTACTATGTGGTCCCTAACTACATCTACTAAGATTTTCATGGCTTTTTCATTATTCTCAATCCATTGAGTTTTCTTAAGATCATCCTTTGGTTCCCCCTTGTTTTCTTTCACAAATGAGTCTAACTTATTTTCTTTGAGAATCATCATGATTCTGAATTTCAATGAGGTGAAGTTGTTTGCTCCCTCAAGACGATCTTCAAATCTGATCATACTTGACATTATGAAGAATGTGATGTGAATTCGATTTTTCAAAAATACGAATTTTTCCTAAGAATCTGATATCTAGATTTGATTTGGATTCACTCAACGTGGCTCTGATACCATGATAAATGTTATCAAATCTTATCAGAGCAGGATCCTAGGACAACCTATGAAAATTCTAAGACTTAAATACTGTTTATACTTCTGTGTTTTGAATGTGCTAATTGCAAAACATCTATCGATTTTCATGTCCTGTAAATGAAGGAATGACGTCCCATTTATATGTTGAAGACACACCTCAAGAAGGGACGTGTCTCATGAGAGGACGTGTCCCTTGAGCGCGCGAACTTTCTTAACAACCAAAGTCATTCCGAGTTTATCAAAGACTAAGATGTGAGTTATCAACAGTCATTTAATATCAATTTTGATTTATCTATTTACAAATTTTGATCAACATCTAAAATTCGAAAATCTTATTTGATGGTTTTATAATATTATATATTTTAAGAATAGTTTTGGTTAAATATAAATGATGATGATGCATGAATGCAATCATCATTTATATCTGACTGAAGCTATTTTAAATGAACAAGTTGATTATGAAATTCATTTTAAAAGTTTGCACATGGAACAAATGAAAGCAGTGCTTCCGAATAGCGTTGGTAAGAGGAAAGATGTAATAAGAAGCAAATAAAGTTTCATCTCTATACTTGTAGTTGTTAAGATAAATAAATTACATGTAAAGGAAAGGCAGCAACTTAGGCAGGAACTAGCCACATGGCAGCCCTTGTTATAAAAAGGCTTTGGAATTTTAAATATTGAGTGTTATGATGAGGCATCTCTAATGCACCATTCTTCAAATCTCTGTTCCTATGTGTAGAAGGAATAATACTTCTCTTCTATATCAAAGGATGTTTGGGACTTTGGGATTGAATAACACAAATATGCAAATCAATTATAGATTTCTGTTATTTCACAAAATTCACAAGTTGGTTAACGCATAAAAATTCAGGAGAAGAAGCACCCTGTATTGCAAGGTCTAGTAATGCCTATATTATTCTGTTTTATTATTAAATTTTCTTTTACCTTTGGGATATCATAGTTTTGCAAATACAATGGAATATCTCTTAGTTCACTTTTCCACAATTGCATTATTTTAAAAATATTACCAACTAGTTATTTTAATTCTTAGTTTCCTCACAAGCATTGCTAAATGCTATCTTTTCTACATTTATCTTCATTTATTTTTTATTTTTCAATTTATAGAATATGGATATGTGGTTCTATTTTGGATTTTATGGAATGATTCATTTGTGATGCAAAAATATGCAGTAAAGATTGTTGGTGTTTGCTGCTTTGGATGGAAAAATGCTGCTCAGATGAATGGTGTACTAAGAATGGATAGAAAATTTGAGGAAAATTCAACAATTTGAAACATACTGTGAGTAATTCTTTATCTAGATAAAATTAAAACCTTATAATTTAATCAAATCTCTTTGTTTGGAGCCATTGCTTGATGTTGAAATTCCTCTACACCTATTATTTGTTTTGCTTATTTATTTATAATATATGGGTTTCCATATGTATTCCAGTACAGCTTTGAATTTTAGCTGCACAACACTTTAAAGTTTATGCAATTGCAGTGCACAAAAAGTAGGTAAAGTGATAATGTAATTTTAGATGCTTGAATGAAATAGATCTCAGGTGAGAGATGTATCAAAATCAAAGGTTTTGATTGCGAGTGTGTGAAACATTTTGCAAGCAATTGTTTGTTTAGATCAAGCTCATAATCCTATGACTCCTGTTGTAATCTTGAATATTTAAATAGGCTAATGTTTTTGAATAAATCTTAACTACTTGTATGATTTCAAATTAAGTTGCTGTCAATTTTATTTTATATTTTAGAACCCATTTACATCAGATATTACAATAAAAGTGGAATCCTCTGTAAATGTTGAATCTCATGCAAGAGGTCATTGGAAAGAGTAGGATACTAAAACCAACTACCATCAATATTATGCAATAGATTGTTGGAAAGAGTGTCATACTACAATCAACAATTAGAAATAGTAGTTTTAATCGTATATCAGATCTCAGACTGCAGACCGATAATTTCCTCAACAAATTGTGATATTTTTGAAAATTCATAGATCACTATTTGGGCTGAAAATTTCCTGATATTTTCTCAATGTTTTCTGATATTTTCCTGATATTTTCTGACATTATCCAATATTATCTGATTTTTTCCCTTTAAAGACTGCTCACTGATTTTTTTGCTCATTTTGACTTTATTCTGTTCTGATTTTCTCTGGAACAAAACAGACTGGTTTGTAGGGTATCCCGAGTGCCAAAATTTTTTGATATCAGTAGGATGGCTGAGGTATTTGATGACTAGCAGCTGAATCAAATTAGGTGTGAGCAGAATTTTTGAGCTTCAACATTGGGAACATTATTGTATTCCTTTATAAGATTGTTTCATGCAAGCTTTGCATCTTGTGTTAAGGTGATATTAAGGGCACCTGTGCTTATTCATTGCTTTGTTAGAATTCATGATTGGGACTAGAAGATATCTCTATTTGGGAGGACATATGGCCATAGTTTCTTTCACTCTCTTAAACTTTTGAATGCAAATTCTGATTTACTCAGTTGAAGTAAGAATGTGTAAAACTTGACTCGACAAAAACTCAATAAAACTCGACAATTTAAAAAATACTTAAATTGAGAAAATCCATAAATTTTATGCCAAAATGTATCAAATGAGTTTGGTGGTTCTGAGGGCAGCACCCCTCATGGAAACTTGCAATACAAGGAGGTGTCAAGGGGTGGAGCCCCCACAACTTGACTCGACAAAAACTCAATAAATCTCGACAACTTAAAAAATACTTAAATTGAGAAAATCCATAAATTTTATGCCAAAATGTATCAATTGAGTTTGGTGGTTCTGAGGGCAGCACCCCTCATGGAAACTTGCAATACAAGGAGGTGTCAAGGGGTGGAGCCCCCACTACTGAATCCAAATGAAGACTTTCAAATCCACATAGACCTTCATGGCACACACCATTTTCACAAATTTTTAAAAGGCGAAAACAATGCTTATAAAGCTGAAAAAATAGTGTTCTTAGAGTGTTTTTTCTATGTTTTTGACAACCGGTGTGAGTCAAGGGCTTGGGCTTGCTGGAAAACTCGCCAAAAATTGCAATAAAATTCTATTAGTTAACTTTGGATTGTGAGTACTTAGTGACTCTTGCTGAGTTCGCTAATTATGATAAAGAATGTTTAGAGCACTATAGAAACCAGATCTTTGTTTTAAGCAATGTCTTAGGCTAAGTTTCTGGTATGGGTGCAGGAATGTGCTTGGGTCCAAGATTCGGGTACATTAATTTGGCAATATTTTCCCCTAGTATAGGTACAACTATATATGTATATAGACACAAAAATATACTCTAAAGTCTATATAGAATTTAAAATATATTTGATACTTGATACTAAAAATAAGTTAAACACATAAGTGAAAATGGATTTCGTAATTCATTCATACATCTATATGTCAATAATAATTCACAACATGTAATTTTGTAAATATCATATATCTACATCTTACTCTCTACATTGAAAAGATAATTGATAATTGAATGTTATATCATAAAATATATATTATATATATCTATATGTCAAATCCATAGTTGCCGCACTGGTATGGTATGGTAGGGAGATGGTGGTACCGTGCGGCTTTTTTTTGAAAATAGGAGACGGGGGTACTTGGAGACGCCATTTTTTTAATATAAATAAAAATTAAAAATATAAAAAATTAATAATTTATAGAAAATATGATGACATTGAACTTTCAAAACAAGAGCAGTAGTAAAGTTTAACAATGAACATTAACTTTAAATACACAAATGTCATTGCGTCAAAGAGTCAAAGAGTTCATACTTCATATTTCATAATCATAGTTCACATTTTAGGCTTTTTTTTTTGTGGGAGACGTCATTTTTTGCAACAGAGACGCAGGGGTACGGAAACTCTTAAGTCGCTGGAGAGAGGAGAGGCGTCTGCAACTATGGTCAAATCATCTCAAATATTGAAAATAGTAAATATAAAAATAAAATGTATCTTCCTCTCCATCAAAAGCATCTAGATCTAATTCATCATTTGGTTCAACTTGGTTTATACCACAAGCAACTGTAGTGCCACTCCCACTAGCTATATTGCCATCATGTGTTGGAGCCTCATCATTATCTATATTGGCTTTGGCATGATCTAAAATAGATGCATCCAAGTTGACATACTCATGTGCTATATCCCAATTCTTCATCACTCCATGAATTTGATTGCCTCCACATACACCAAAAATCTTCTATAGGTATGTCATGATATAAGGCATTTTGTCAAACAATCCATGTTTCTTGTCTATGTTTTAATAGTTTACATACACGTCTAATAATTTTGAATCAATTGCCTTCCATCTTCTAGTAGTGAGATACAAGAACAACTTCTATTTGACCCATAGGATTTTGGGCTCTTTCTCTAGCCCAGGCACATCTCTATAATATCCAATAAAAATCCTACTTCCATTATGATTTGATGGATGTCCATTCCCCTTGGACATATCCTATTGTAGAGGAGGGGGACCGACTGCTTAGGACCCCAGGTCACGGAGGGTCTAGAACAATTAGCTGCCCTAATCTACCTCAAGCTAGATGGAAGCTTCAAGAGTTTGCAAAGTGTTCAAGTTAGAGAAAGAAGAGCACTCTTAGTACTTCTGTCTTTCTACTAACCCAAGAGCTTCAGGGGGTTAAGAGAGCAGGTTTTTGGATCTCAAACTCTGCCTTAGATAGCTCTCTGCTAGAGGACAACAACGCGGAACAAGGACGATAGTGCGACATGTTGGTGTCTCACTGGTGCATGGCGTTCGTACGGACAAAAAGCGCAAGATTCAATTCAAAATCACAGAGACGTGCTAACTACTTGACTAATGCGATTTAATGCAATATTGAAAATAGAAAATGACAGAATAACTGAATAATGAGAGAAATGCTTTAAGGTGCTAACTAGAATTTGACAAGAGAAAGGCTATAGAAATGTAACTTATGAGTGGTCCAGCCTCTTGCAAGCTCCACACGAATGTGAACATCTACACACAACAAAATGGGGAAAAATGTTGGGGCTATTTTCGGGGCTTGCTATAGCCAAACCCCCATTTCGGTGTTCCCACCTCCACAGACACCTAGAATAGCCATGATATAGAAAATGTGATAAAGAAAGAATGGGTAGAAAGTAATACCAAGCAATGGTAACAACACTGTGCTACAAAATCAAATAATGATGCTAAATGAAATGGATATCACCTCCCAAAGCATATGCCCTCAAGCACGTGCAGGGAGATGTGAGCTCACAAGCTTATAGTTGCAACCATTGCCACAACAACGAGAGTGGAACTAGCAGAATGTCAACTTGGAGCTTCAAAAATGGTGGAGAATGTTGTGAAGTGAAGTGTAGAATGCTCAAGAAGATTGATTGAATGTGTAGGAGTGTGAAGAAGTTGGATTGAATGAGAAAAATAGACATTTGAAGGTAAGTAGCAATCCAAAAGAGCCATTCGAGGTCGATCAAGGGCACAGGGGCGTTACTCTTCATTGCCAATGGAGAAGTGTAACGCCTCTACAGATTCCAGACGCGGGAATCCTGTCAGGATGATGGCGTGCTACACAGACGTTTGTGCGCTGTGTAGACGTCCCCAACAAAAATTCCCCCACCGACATTACAAAATCACAGATAGCTACCAAGTGGGTGAGAATTGGATGGGTGAATTGGAAAAGCATTGTCGGATTTGATTTTTCTAAGGTAAGGGGTGTAAATGGGGAATTTGCAAGGGGTGCAAATTCACTCCATTACACCTACCTATAGAGTGGTACCATAGGGGTCCTTACAAATTGTTTGATAAAATGGCTAAACAAAGTGTTGTACTTGAGTGGCCTTCAATGATAAGCAGGATACAAGTTGCTATAGAATGCTCCATTTGTTAACCTTTGTACTTGAGAATTTCATTTGTAGCTCTTACAAGAAAAAAACATGTGATTGTGCACCAAATACCCTTATGACACAAGCAGCTGTGACTTGTGCCCAATTCCATTAACCACAAATGTTCGAGTAAGGGGAATGTATTAGATTGTAATTAACTTAATAGTTTCTTGTGATACAATACCATCCACCAATACTACAACACACTAGTTCTTAGAAGCTCCAAATCAACTCATCTCATAGTTGAGATCTTTTGATAAATTAGTATATTACATCCTATATTATTTAGGAGTTCAACGGAAATGGTTTTTAACCTTGAAACATCCTAGTCCAGCTCCATTGATGGTTTGAAAAGTAGAACCAAGAAATTTTTTCAGTCTTATCAAATTTCACGTGACCAATTAAACCAGTGAAATTAATTTGCAGCAATATATTTCTGCAGCTGTCAACTCCCTACGAACACCTTTAACTTTGCTAATTTTGTTTTTCTTCTCTCTCTGCTGGAGAGATGGGAATGAGTTTATAAAGGCATGATCCTAATCTCAAATTGTACTGTACCCACAAATAGCAAGGATTTTTTGGAGTGAGATCATGGTTTCATAATTAAGTCTATAAGAGTCCAAAAGGGGAGAGAGCCAATCCTTGGCTATCTTGACATAGGTACTGTTCAACATTTGAATGTACAGTGCCTAATAGAGAATATCAATTCTTGTATCTAGAGTCACATGCACAAGTATCCTTGACTCCATCAAAGCTAACTACACTAGTTCGTATTCACCAAAAGATTCAGCAGTTGTTATGTGTCAATTCAGCTCTTTCTGGAGTTGAGACTCACTATGGCCTGGTCCAACCATTTGTTGCTCCTTGAGCTGTTTTGCTACATTTAGGAACCTGATACTTCAATACATGCTTTTGGAAACAGTGCACATGTTGTCAGCATAAAAATCAAATAGTAAAAAGCATGGAAAGAATTTGCTACCATCTCTGCCAAACTCAAAGGGAGAGTCATGTTGAATAGCTGATATGTACTTCTGACCTAAAATTTTTGCCATTTTCACTTCATATGTTCCTCTGACATTGACATATACATGTGTAGTCCACCTTTATTTCATCAATTATAGATTACTCTCTATAACTAAACATGATTATCATGTTGCCTATTTAAATTTTGACTTCCATAATCACGTTTCTCTTTTCTGAAGAGCCATAGTCATCTTCTTCATCAGATGAGAGACTCACTGCAACAGGTAGTGATTCTGGTGATCTTGTTTGATTTCTCTTAGGCTGGTTTTGTTTATTCACACCTTTGACAGTATGCACTTTGCTTCCAATTTGGTGTGGATGATCTCTTGAGTCTTTAAAGCCATAAGAAGGGATATTTTGTCCGTTGATCTTCACATCTGATGGGGTCAAGCCATTGGACCTAACATCAATATCCTTAGACGAATCACCATGTAAGATCAAACTTCAAACACTTTGATTGAAAATTTTCATTGTGACAACTCATTATTTGGAAGTTGTTAGATAGGCTGCTTGTATTCATGTATGACCTATTCATTTTTTTCTAAGTACTCTGAATTTTGGCCTACAAAGCCGTGCAAGTAGGGAGGGCACACAAAAGGTTTTGTTGTACTGTAGGTGCTATCATGTTTTAAATGTGCTGTAACCAAATGGTGAGGATTGGAATTTTAGAAGCTATCTAAATCATTACCATGTTGTACTATTTTCTTGGAGGCTTTCACATTTACATCTGTTTGATTGTAATCATGAACTTGTCTTCTACTAGAGAACATCTGCCTAATTTTTTAGAGTCCACTATTTAACATTGCCCTCCATAATTTTTCCAACCTTCTAGTTCTCTTCCGCTGTCATTTTCTTCTTTTCATCCACAATTGTATGCCTTATCCCCATTTTCCATAGCTGAGGATGATGAACAAGCACTCAGATGACTATTCATCCAATCTTCCTTTAATTCAATTGCCATTGATTTAATATCCAAACTAAGCTTCATTAGATTGAACAAGCTTTACAAACTCCCTGATTACAGGATGACTTCCAATGCTTCTTGTAGTAATTCCATATGCATTTGGCCCAGCTTGCCACACAACTTTTGTAATAACCACCCCTATATTTTGCTTTTGGAGATAATTATCGAAATAAGTTGCACCATAAACATTACAAAACCAAACTCAAATCATTGTCACAGTGCTGCCATGATTATCAAATCAGAAACATGATAAATTAACACTATTAGATGGCATATCAATAGTGTCACATTGCACATGGAGTAAAGGTGATTGTATTCATCATAAAGGACTCAATACATATAACAACCAAGCATGAAATTCGTGTAACAAGTACCTCGATCTGGTAAAGCAGAATGTTGCTGTCTGTATAAGGACAATTATAGAGTCCCTGTAGCTCTATCTTCATCATATTCCATCAGAGATAACAGCTGGTGACTTCCGTCCCTCATGGCATGCTACTAAACTGTCCAATACACCTCCCCGCATCGAAGGAAGACTCCTAACAAGGCTGCTGATAACTGTAACCTGCTACTTGAAATAGTTGAAGAGACAGACACTGGAGGTCTGAGGTAGAGTGAGAAACTGTGCAAGACTGCAGCTCATCATTTATACTCTAAGGCATACAGGTAACATCAATTCTCATCTCCTGTCAAGCTTAAGATCACCTTCAGGCTGAAGCAATGATTAAATATTCACCCAGCTTCACTACACACTGTCAACAGGGCATGATACAAGTACCTGCAGATCTGAAATGACAGTCAATACTGTTGTAGCTCAGCTGTATGACGTCTGCAGGTTGTAGCATCATGAAAATTCATTGAAACATCACCTCTTTTGAACTCCATACACCCTCCCAAACAACTGATCCGACTTCTTCATACCCAACACTATTAAATACACCCAACTGATAGGAAATAACAGGCAGAAAGTGGTCTGGTTTGATTTTAGACAGAGCACAGTCAATGCATTTAGTGCCAGGAGGATAGGGGTGACTTCAAGATTAATTTATTTAAAATTTCTGAGCACTTCAAAGTGCTTTCTATCACCTGGCAATACCTTAGCCAATCTGAGCGCCTCCTTAAATAGGGTTTGCAGTCACCAATATGCCATGCAAACTGAACAACAGCTCTAAAATGCTTCCCTATAGCTGTATGGCCTGGCTGAGGAGGGACAACTTGCTGTAAAAATTCCAATCAGTAATTTTTATTTCCAAAAACAAATGGGGTCACCCAGGTCGGCGAATTCTTAGGTAGAATACCCAAAATCACCTTGTTCACAGTCTGTTCTATATGAGCAAAAATGAGGGTACAGCCTATGGTAGAAGTATAGCGACCAGACTTGGAATAATCTCCAGGCTATCATAAACACTTCAAAATTTCATCAATAACCTAATTCCAAACACACCAAAAATTAACACTTCAAAAATACCTTGAATATCTTCATTATCGAAACTCCAATCTGCAAACTCTGTGAAAGCAATAGTAATTCCTGAGGAACAATCACTCTTAACCAGCTAGGGATCGTCTCTCAGATCCAAAACCAGTAATTTGATGAGGGTTTCCATCCTCTATCAAACTTTGGAGAACTTCTCAGTTCATCTCAGTTCATTCCAGTAGGCTCAAAGAATTCCAAAACCTATGTGAAACAAATAATAGGAGCAACTGATCAAGGCTCATAACAATAGTTAAATGTAATTCTGTCTTTATTACACAGAAACACAAAGGAACCATGTGTTTAGTTGTGCAATTGACTGATCTTAGAACACTTATCTACCCATACACACTACAAAAACTGCAAATAAAAAACAAACAACAGTGAGAAGGCATTACAGTCACATTATAAAGATGGTCTGAAAACAATATTCTTGAGCATTCGTTAATGTAGGACAAATATTTGTTCCTTTATCCTATTTTAATTAGCAATAAAGAGGGAGGACACTCTAAAATCTCGAGCATATTGTAGAGCACTTTTGTCTTTGGCCTGTAGCAGTAAACCTTCTGTAAAATCAGATAAGATTGCGTCTGCGATTGAACTTGCTACAACAAGTTCCAGAATTCTACTAAAATATCAACACATCAGAACATTTGGATGCTTAGCATCTTACATACAAACAACACTTATCTCAGCTAAGAATACATCCTACACATAACCCAATCATACTGCATTTTATACTATCATCCTGGGGCCTTCCACGCCACTTGGTCACAAGACTCCTTTAAAGATGATTTAGCTCTTTAGGCAACCACTTACTGTGTTAGAGCAAATTTTATGACCGTTCTCTAGTTTTGAAGATATTTTGGTCAAAAGATTCTCTTTACAGTACCTTTGTAATCTCCACCTGGCAAATAGCAATTTTTGTAAGCATTCAAATCTTTTTTTACTTTCTTTTTCTTGTTTATTCGGTATATTTCCAATCTGTTTTGGATCTCAGGCCTTCACATTTAAATGGGCTATTGGTTGTGGTTCTTAGCCTGGATTTTGAAAGGATTTCCTACACACAGATCAGATTTTCATGACCAAAAATTATCTGGTGTGTCTGCTTTAGTTTTCATCATAAGTTAAGGTGTTGCTCACATCAGCAATTGCTCTTATTACAATCACTGGCACATTAATATGCTTCCTTGTGGTTTACTTGACAATAAGAGCTTCCATGCAAGCCCTCCTCTCTTGGTTCTTGACAAATTTTCAAAGATTTGGTAAGTTTACACCTCTTTTTTTTCAAAAAAGAATTAATGCATACAATATTAAAGTAAAAAAATATGACAAATTTAGGAGCTTCATACAATTCTTAGAATTGAGAAATTAAAATTAAAATCTAAAAATTAGACTTGAAATGTAGAAATCAAACTTGAATTGAGGAAAACAAACTTAAAAACCCAACCCCAATCCCCCCTCCCTTCCTAGTCTAGAGACGACGGGGGGGGAGGAGGCCCGGGCCCGGCGGCGCCACCATTGCTTGCTTCCGCCGAGACCGGGCGCGAGGAGGAGATGCCTCTCAGGCGGCAGGGACAGCCATTTGCAACATTAAAACTCAATTTTTAAAGATTTTTTTAATAGTCTATTTGTTATGTTCGAACCCTAAGGGCATGTGGGGCCCATCTAAACTCTAACATGCCTTCAAAAGGCCCTCTAATCTTCATTTTTATTCACATTTGCATTTCTACTTGTTTGCTACAGCAAGAAGAAGAAGAGTGAAGGCTGAGGAAAGAGTGATTGGAGGAGTGAAAGGAGTGATTGCAAGTGAAAAAGGAGTGTCAAGGAGCAAGAAGAAGAAGAGGAGGAAGATTCTTCACCTTGTTGAAGAGATTTTTCAAGCAAAAGGTAGGGTTTTTAACTTATTTTTTATTTTATTTTCTGATTTTCAATGTTCTAAGTTCTTTCATTTCTTGTTGTTTCATTTTTTAATTTTTCTTATTTCATTTCTAAATTCTAAATTCTTGTTGTTCCATTTTCTAGTTTCTAAATTAATTTAGAATCTTAGATTTTGTTTTGCAATATAAAATTTGTTGGAAAATTTAAAATATAGAGTTTTATTTTTTAATTTTAAAGTAGGGCATAGGCTGAAACTATGTGTTTATTGAATTTTTTTTCATTTTGTGAAATGCAGTGTCAAAATGAGCTCCCATAGTCATGAAATGAGTGAGCATGAGATGGAAACTGATTCTCATAGTGCAAGCCAATCAGAATATGAACCTGAGCATGAGGATGAGCACAATGAGGGGGGTGAGCAAGGGTCAAATCCAGAAGGGCATACTAGTTCCATAGCTAGTGCACCAGTTTCTACTGATTGCCCTTCCCAGGTTTTGGCAAAGTGGGCTAGGGGTCGTTATGATCCCAAATCTCCTCTCAAACAGTTTGCAACAAGAATAGCAGCCCCAACGTCATCAACTGGTGGTACGAGGAAATGGCAATGCAACATTTGTGGTGATGATTGGTTTGGGAGCATCACCAGAGTTAATGCACACTTCCTCTTTTGGCCAGGAAAGGGTGTGGGAGCATGCGAATTTTTGAAGGACCCTAAAAATTTGAAATACAGAATTGAATTCAACAAGCTTTGGGGTGTTCCAGATGACCTGGCAGTTCCAATGCCTACTACCTTGTCTGGTAGGCAACATATTCAGACTATTCAGCAGATTCAGGAGCAGCAAATGCAGACGCAGCCACGTACTTCTACTCCTACATTGCATCAGAGAGCAGGAACATTGTCAGGGTCAGCCTCAGGACCGTCATCCACTTATAGCACTATGGCTGCATCACAACAGGGCAAGGGGAAACGCAAGATGCAAAGTCAGCCTAACCCCATAGCTGATTTATTTAATGTGCACCTGAGGGATCAGATAGATGATTCCATTGGCAGGTTCTTTTTTGCCAATGGAATCCCATTCCATGTAGCTCGATCTCCTTATTATAAGGAGATGATGTCGATGGTGGCGAAGGGAGGACCATCATATGTGCCACCAGGTGAGCACAAATTGAGGACCACGATCTTGGATAACAACTATGCCAAGATCAATTCATTGATGGAGACGATGAGGGCATGTTGGGAGGACTCTGGATGTAGCATAGTTATGGATGGGTGGACGGACATTAGGCATCGTCCACTCATCAATGTTATAGTTACATGTTCAGAGGGGCCATTCTTTCTCAGGGCAGTTGATTGTTCAGGGCATCGAAAAGATGCTGATTTTCAGTTTGAGATCCTTCGGGCAGCTATTGAGGAGATTGGGCCACAAAATGTGGTCCAAGTAGTGACAGATGCAGCACATGTGTGCAGAGCTGCAGGGAGGCTTATAGAGGCATCATACAGACACATTTGGTGGACTCCATGTTGTGTGCATGCCATGAACAATGCACTCAAGGACATGGGGAAGATTGAGTGGATTAGAGGAGTGGTCAGCAATGCTAGAGATGTGCAGATGTATATCTGCAACCACCACACTTCACATGCCATCTTCAGGAGCTTCGCGAAGGAGTTCTTGAAACCAGTTGAGACCAGATATGCATCCTATTTCATTCTTTTGGAGAGAATGCTTGAGTTGCAAGAGCCACTGCAAGTCATGGTTATGACACAAGACTGGAATCGTTGGGATGGGTCCAGGACAGAGCAGGGGAAGAGGGTGAAGGAGATAGTGAAGAGTGATGCATTTTGGCATGATGCAAAATATATTGTCACCATCATTACACCAGTTGTACAGGTCATCAGATATGGGGATGGGGATGCACCTAACCTTGGGGAGGTGTATGAGTGCATTGATTCTATGCTTGGTCAGATGAGGGCAGTTGTGCAAGAGAAGGACCCCACTTTAGCGTTCTACAATGTTTACATTCAGCCTATTATTCAGCGTAGATGGGACAGCCTAAACACTCCCTTGCACATGGCTGCTTATGCATTGAATCCGAAGTGGTACATGCCTAGGCCTGGGAGAGTTACACCGATTCAGGATGATGAGGTGAAGGAAGGGTTCTTCAAATGCATTGATAGGATGTATGATGTTGAAGCTGCTGGCACCATTCGCACTGAGTGGACGAAATTTGCTACTCTTAGGGGTTATAAGGCTGCAGCAAAGGCGGACATAAGAACTATGGCACAGGAGGATCCGATTTTGTGGTGGACTTGTCATGGACCGAAATCACTGACTACCACACTAGCCATTCGTTTGCTGTCCCAGGTTTCTAGTTCTTCAGCTTCTGAGAGGAACTGGTCTACTTATAGCTTCATCCACTCTCTTAAGAGGAATAGACTTACCTCTAAGAGAGCAGAGAAGCTAGTGGCTGTACATAGTGCCTTGCGTATCACTGACCGCAGGACACGTGTGTACAAGGAGAGCCCAGCAGCACGATGGGATGTAGAGCCAGAGGAGCCATCACAGATTGATGAGGATGAGGATGCTTCAGATATAGGGTTGGTTGGTGTTCCTTTGGCGGATCTTGACCTTGAGGAGTCCAGTGGTTCTAGTGATGAGGAGTTTGCCGACCTCCCGAGGGATGATTAGAGGCCTCTGCCTCCTTCACTACATTTTGTCATTTTGACATTTTGATTTTGTACTTGTTTTGATATCATATAATCATGCTACTCATTGTAATCATCTTTATAATCAGATATTTTTGATATAATATAATAGAAATCTTCCATTTGCCGATGCAACAATTGTTACATTGTAGTATTGAGTATTACTATTCTAATTTCTAATTAGTAATTCATCATTCGATACTGAAAACTTCAATATTCAATGTTCAATGTTCAAGTACTAATTTAGTATTTCAATTTTGCTATTTTACTTCTTAATAGTCTTATACATCTTTTCATAACTAGCATTTTAAGTACCATATGTATAGTTATAGTATATACACCCCGTCCCCCCTCCCGCCCCCCCGCCCCCCCAAATTGAGGCCCCTTTGTCCCCCCGTCCCCCCCCCCCTCCGTCCCCGTGTAATGTAGTGGGTCATTATAGTTCTTCCCTTGGGCTTCTGGTAGAGTAGTGTTTCCAGTTCAGTTGAGATTGCTTGAGGACAAGCAATTTTGGGGAGGGCGAATTGTAGTGTCTGCTTTTTGAGCGAGCATCAGAGTTGGAGGTTTAGCCTATCATCGAGTCTTTGTAGGCTAATAATGGTGATTAGAGGGCCCTGTTTTGGAGATATCTGGTATCTCAATTGGCAGTTTGCAGTATTTGGCATCTCTAGATCCTTGGCTTATTCAGAGGCTATTCAAGGGTTTCTAGCTTCATTTGTATACACTTACTATTTATAGTAATTTAGTTGGATGATAGAGGCCCACCTTATTATTTATAGTAAGGCCCCCTAGTGAGCAATGAGTTCAGTGGGCTACCTCCTGGCACAAACGGAATTAATTTATGAGGTTTATTATTGGAGTTATGAAGTTTTAATTATTATTAAAGTAATGCTTTAATAATAATTAATTATTATAAAGTGCACATCATTAAATGTTTTTAATTGACTTTATTATGAAAGGGATATTTAATGATTATAAAGTCAAATTATTAAAAGTGCATTTAAGTCTTATTGGGCATCAACTTTAAGAGGTATATTATAAATTCAACAAAAGCAAATAAATTATAGCATTTTAAATGATTAAAAAGCCTCTTGGAAATCGTGCCATTTGGGAGAAGATATAAAAAGGGCACTCGAAAGCATTTTGATACTCCAACAACTATGTTGTCAGTAAGAGTGCTGGTTACTCAAATGTTGACAAATGTGAGCTCACTAAATATATAATTTAAACCCCCAACAGGGTGGCAAGAAACCACTCTGATACCACTGTGATGTCTCACCCTGATTTAAATTCTGGATTGTCATATATGAGTGAATCAGTCAGTATTTAATACTCAGTGATCATTGTATAAGCTGCCACTCAAGTCTGGGTTGTTTAACCTAGTAATCAGATTGGTCAATGTTCAGAAAATTAGTGAGCTATCTTGTTGGGTGATCTGATATACTGCTACTACCTGTGCATGGGATTATTCTGGGAGCTGCATGGAAATTAGGGAAGTGTTGGCTGTGTGAAGGAGGCAAATACATCCAATCTGGGCATAGGTGTCTGTCTTAAGAAGATAATATCACCATCTGGAAACTGTTGCGCATTCACTCCAGGCTGTGGCATCTAGATAACCAGGTTTGGGTACTAATCTTCATTACCTCTTATTGTCAGATATGGCATTGTATCAGTCACATGGTTCACTGTAACTGTATGAGCAATATCGCTGTTTTGTAAGGTCTGATATAAGTTCTCGGTTGTCCATCATTGGGTAATCAGTTACTACTCATACTCAGAAATCTATTGGTTAAATGATGTTCAAGTATAAGGGCATATCAAATGTCGTAAGCATATATATGATTGAAGTCAATAAATCAATCTCCGAGTTGTTTATTAAGGGAGTACAGTTCTGATATGTATTTCTGATCAGTCTTAAAGTGTGTAATCAGTCCATATTAATGTTCTGAGCGAAATTCCTTAACTGCTGTACACATGTTTATGTCACTGAGATCTTATTTACCTGTCCTGTATATACAGCTGTTCATTACAATACAAGAAATCAGTGATGCACTCAGTTAGCTAATGATTGTGTTTGGAAGTCACATTATTTATCATGCTTCATGTTCAGAAAATGCTATCATGCATAACCAGATCATCTGTACTTGATTGACAAATGAAATATGTCAACTTAAGAATTTTGGAACAATTATCATCCAATTTGGGGTGGGACACTTCATATTCCATGCTATGTTGGAAGTACTTAACACTTGCAATGTTGTAAATGTAACCCTGCATTCAACTCACAGCCCAATAAAATGCTCAATGTCAAGATACTGGCCATAATGAGGAAATTCCTCCTTCTCCAAGCAGAATCCAGCTTTTGCGCATCTTTCAGACATACCAAGTCTTTGTTTTCTTTCAAGTTCGATTTCTACATGTCAAGTCTAATTTTTAGATTTTATATCTAATTTCTCAATTCTAAGAATTCTATGTAGCTCCTAACCTTTATCATATTTTTTTACTTTAATATTGTATGCGTTAATTCTTTTTTGAAAAAAAAAAAACAGGTGGAAACTTACCAAATCTTTAGAAAGAACCAAAAGAGGAGGGCTTGCATGGAAGCTCTTATTGTCAAGTAAACCACAAGGAAGCATATTAATGTGCCAGTGATCGTTTTAAGAGAACATGCTGGTGTGAGCAACACCTTAACTTATGATTGAAACTAAAGCAGACACACTGGATAATCTTTGCTCAATAAATCTTATCTGTGTGAAGGAAATCCTCTCACAATCCAGGCTAATAACCATGACCAATAGCCTATATAAATGTAAAGGCCTGAGATCCAAAACAGATCAAGAATATATCAAATCAACAAGAAAGAAGAAAGTAAAGTGGAAAAAAGATTTGAATGCTTACAAAAATTGCTATTTGCCAGGTGGAGATTACAAATGTACCATACAGAGAATCTTCTGACCAAAATGTTTTCAAAACTAGAAAATAGTCATAAATTTTCTCTAACACAGTAAGTGGTGGCTTAAATAGCTAAATCATCTTTAAAGGAGTCTTGTGACCCAAGTGATGTGGAAGGCCTGAGGATGATAGTATCAAATGCAGTATGATTGGGTTATGTTTAGAATGTATTATTAGCTGAGATGCTAATGTTGTTTGTATGTATGATGGTAAGCATCCAAATGTTCTGATACATTGATATTTTACTAGAAATCTGGAACTTGTTGTGGCAAGTTCAAATTGCAAAGCAATCTTCTCTGATTTTACAGAGGGTTTACTGCTACAAGTCAAAGACAAAAGAGCTCTAAAATATGCAGGAGATTTTAGAATGTCCTCCCTCTTTATTGCTAATGAAAATAGGATAAAGGAACAAATATTAGTCCTACATTAACAAATGCTCAACAATACTGTTTTCTGACCATCTTTAAAATGTGACTATAATGCCTTCTCACTATTGTTTTTTTCTTTTACTTGCAGTCTTTTGTGAAGAACCTTAATTGGCTCAACTTCAACCCTGATACTTAAACTGATTGCTTTTTTGTGTTTTGAAGGTTTTTTATTTTTTTGAGGTTTTTGCATAAAAAGAACATAATGCGATTTTGAAAGAAATGCTTCTAAAATCTACAATAAGGTAAAATCTGACGCATATAGATCCCTGAATCGATAGCAATAGTTATATTATTCTTTCTCAGAGATTACAATATTGAAACCCTAACATGCAGACAAAAAAAGCAAAGCTGATTGCATTATTTTAAAACCTGATTTGCTGATTGCAGCCACTCCAGATTGATGAAGAATTTGTACGGCCAACCTCAGGAAGTCATTTCCCAGTCTCAAAATGGTTGCAGACTCTATCATTGCAGGTCTGAAACTGTATCACAACAAATTATGGGAGTGTAACCAGCAATATGAAAAATGTTTCTCAGCAAACTTCATATCAGCATACTGGCAAATTCTGGAAATGATCACAGCAATAGAAACCCTCTCAAAATATCGATAAAGCAACACCAACCAAGCACATCACTGTAGCATTTCTACTGTAGCACGGGTACTGTTCACGCATCACTGTAGCAGCCAACACAAAGCTTGAAATCTGATCGTAAATGGCTGCCAATGATGAATCTTCAAGTCTGCACTTGATAGACTTTCAATAATCTTCAAACCCTAAATAAAAATCTTCACCTTTAAGCACAAATAGAACTTCTGGATGAAGCTCTCAACTGCAGGCAATAAATCAGCTGATATTTCATAGCCTCTGAACTGCTAACACTGAAGATGGCTTGTTCTCCAATGCAAACGAAAACTAAAACCCTTGGCTCCGTTTTCTGAAGAAGAAATTGGCTAAAATTGATTTCATAACATAATGAAATGAGTTTCTCTCAAAGAAACTTATAATTCCTCAGTTGGGTCGATTTTCTCCAAAAAGCATCATTTAAATAAACTTTAAATTCTTCTTTTTATTTTCCCATAGTTTGGACGCACTTTTAATTATAAATAATAATTGAAAAGTGGCCCCTTCTTCATGATGGTCGACCCCTTCCATAAAGTCACTTAAGTTATAATATTTAATTATATTATAACTTTATAATATAAGCTTAAAATTAATTAATATTTATTTTAGCAAATAAATATTAATATCTCTCTCAAAACAGGTCCAATGACGAACCGTCTGAAGCCAAATGATAAGTGACTGAATCCACATATGACCAAACCATACTGCTAAAAATAGCAGGGGTGCTCTGCTGAGTGTCTCCACTTACTAAAAATAGTAAGTCAAGCAAATGATGTCTGAACGACCTCGAACGAAAGCCAAACTGAATGATTCTGCCAACTAAAACCAAGCAATCCTCAACAAGACCCTCTATCCACCTTATCAGCCTACGAGGGTCACATAATAGGCTAATCTCAAGCACTGAGAGATGTCAACTGGAAGGGGACATTACATCTTTGTAGTGTGTATGGGTAGAAAAGTGTTCTAAGATCATCAAGTACACAACTTAAAACACATGGTTCCTTTGTGTGTCTGTGTAATAAAGACAGAATTACATTTAACTATTGTTTTGAGCCTTGAACAGTTGCTCCTATTATTTTTTTCACATAGCTTTTGGAGTTCATTTGTGCATTATGAGAATTTCATTGAAGATGAGATACAAAAGTTGTTCCTACCTAAGGCTCCTCCTGATTTTTAGAGATCACAGTAGGAAAACCTAGACTCAGCACAGACTCAACAGCCCAAAATTTTGGCTCAAACTTGGGATTCAGCAAAGCTCAGCACCAAAAAGCGTAATTATGCAAAAGAAAAAAATTAAGGGATGAGAAGCACAAAGAACAAAATTAGAGAATATATAAGTCTATTTTGATTATATTAGCATGACTTGGAATTGCGATTGACTTTACAAAGCAAAAGTATAAATGATTCAAAAACTTGGGTTTAATCAGGTTACAAAAAATTGCAAGAAACTTCATAAAAATAGGGGCAGAAATGGGGATTTCGTTATTTCAAGCCAAATAAACAGAAAAACTCTGATTTTACTTTTGGCACTAACCAAAACAATTTTTATGTTTTGCTTTTTAAAACCAATGTGGGGGTCTAGAGGTGGCAATGTCCCTCATATGTTCCACGAATGCGATATAGAGTGAGATCAAGGGATGGAACCCCTGCCACTAGGCCCAAATTAGGCTTTTAGTTTCAAAGCCACATAGACCTTCATTGCATATACCATTTTTCACAATTTTATCCATTTCAACCAACATCCTTTGAAATTTTAATCTCAATCAGCCAACAATCAATTAAATTCACTAAGAATGCACCTATTGGAAGACAAAAATGATGAACAATGAAAATAAATCATTTTACGGTATATTTTCCTTCAGCAAGTCCTTGCAAAAACTTGCCAAGTCCAGGGCAAACAGAAAGCTGAGCTAATTACCCAAGCTGACCCCACCCAACTAACACTCATTACCCAGTTGTGCTGGACCCAACCCACTGGACCCAAACCCAACCCCTTCATTCCTCTAGGAGGGGGAGCTAGAAGAGAACATATTGACCCCCCCTCCCAATCCAATCAGGGCATAGAACCCTACTTCTCCCACCCCCACGACCTCCGCTAGAGAGCTAGGCCAGCCAGAAGGGGAAAGGCTGCACCAAGCCAACCATTCACTGAATTCGATAAGGTTCCATACTCCTGGTTATCTACTCCACTGATGCAACTATTAGGAACTATAATTCCCCCCCCACTCAGAAATAAAGTTGAGCGGTCCAAATAGAATTCCCTTCCACCTGAGAAAACTTTCATCCAAGTCTCAAGAGATTCTACCTCCATGATCCGTCTCGTAGCGCAATCCAACTCAACAAGTTTCACTAACTAACTCACAAGTAATTTGGAAATACTTGAGCCACAAGTCCCTGATGAGTAACTTGCCCACTAGAAAAACTCTCAAGTCCAACAATAGCTTGCCAAGTTTTCCTACTGTGGTAGAGAATGCTTGTTATCTTCTTGAAGAAACTTCACAAGTTTGGTTAGAGGACTTTTCCTCTGAATCTTCTTAATTTCTTATAAGGCTTGCTGGAAGAATTTTATTTTGTCTTTAATTTATGTCCATCATCTATCTTCGTAATAATTGATTAGGTATTGAGATAATGTTCATTGTTGACCTATTTTCTCTATCTTTTCTGTTATCATTCTCTACAGGTTGCTGGAGGAATTTAACATTTCAATATCTAGGTCCCCGTCCATCCTCTATTTAATGTAACCTATATGATATCAGCAAATAAACGGTTTATGTTGACCTTTACCCACTTCATCTTCCTCATTATCTTTTAAAAAAATTAATAATAAAATGACTCTGCAATATGACAGAATTAATGTGAGACAAAATTAGATATTAGGCCAAGATGAAAATGTCTACTGCTATGCGGTCATACTCTTTAACAGCAAAACATTAAGCAATAAAACAATGCATGAAAAAGCTTAACTAGTTAAAACATGGAGGTAAGAGAACTAAACAAAGCTATCAGCTGCGAACTAGGAAACTTAGAAAACCATTGTCAGGCTACATTCATAAGAGCATTAAAAGCATGTAGACAATAGTAACATCTGTCATTCAAGACAGCTTGTTTCCAGGACATCTCGGCCATGTATCTGACACCTGCAAGGGTTTGATATCACTAGGAAAAGATTGAATGGTAGGTTGCCTAGGGTGACCTTCTCCACGGATCTTGCTATCATTTCTGCTACAGGGACTGGAAGCCCAATGTGAGTGAGTTTGTGACAGCAGCTGGGACATTAAATATGCATGGTTGTTCCATAGACATTTGTGCACAGAATTGGAAAACTGTCCAGAAAAAATTATTAATGGACTGTCATTGGTTGTTACAATTACGACAAGGCATTTGGTATTTAAAATGACAATAGTCCTAAGTTTGCTTTGGAGGCAGCTGTTGAATAGGATATGATGGATAAGCAGTAAAATTTACACTGTGAAACTAGAACAACTCTTGCAATCACTTCACATCAATAAATGCAATCAAGCACAAATAACCTACAAATGATAACATCTTTCAATGTCTTACGATGCAATGCTCTTGTAACAATGACCAAATAGGCCGAGCATATACACAAGGATTATGTACCAGTGATCATGGCTCGGACAATTGAAATGTTGGATATGTGCAAAAATAAGATGCACCATGGTCCAATCTAATGCAGTTATGCACAATCGTATAACCTCTAACACAAGCACTGCAGAAATATGTAACACTTTCCTGTGCCGATTTGTCTTTCAATGAAAAGAAAAGAAGAAAGCCAGCTACCTCCAGAAGACAGGCCTTGAGAAGGCACAATATATTCCCCACTCACTGAAAGATTTGGAGGAGAGTATGTCATACATGAATTTTAAATACATCTGATTTTTTTGCCGAAATCCTCTATTAAAAATACAAGCTTACAAACCTCCTTTAATACATCTTGAATAATGTACAAGACAAGCAAAGAATGTAGTTGAATGTAGTTGGTCTTTATCTGTTGGCCTTCTCATCCCCACGCATTTTTAATCTTCCATGGTCAGAAATGCTTTGTAAACAATGATCAAAAATTGCTTTGTAGCTTGATAAATGGATTTCTTATGGAGAGATGAATGGATTTCTTATGGAGAGGAACAAGATTTTAATCTTAATCTAAGATTATAAACAAATAACTTCTTACAAAATGTTCAAATCCTACGGCATTCAAAATTTCCGGTATGATTTTTACCTAAAACTCTCTTAACTCAAAAATATTGCACTATAATTGCATATTGCTTGTGAAGACCTGAACTCCAATCAATGAAGTTCTTAATTTTTCCAACAAATTAACGAAAAAATTATATGATAGATTTTCATATTTTAAATGAGACGGAGCTTTACAGGATTTTAAATATGGGGATTCTTTTAGAATTTGTAGTACATAATTACTTAGTAAAGATAATAGGATCTAAAAGAATAACATAAATCGATATCCCATAAAATAAAATAAATAATATGAAGAATAAATAAAGAAGAGGTTCGATGTTATTGCTTTGCAGCTCACGAAAAACAAAATTACACCGTTCTAATTAAAGAAAAAAAATGGCAGCATCTAATGTTAAATAATGAGGGCTAAAATGTTTTAAAAATAAAATAAAATGACAATAAATGTAGCAGAAATTCAACATTTCAGAGTGCCCTGTTTTCATTACAGCATTTAGGGAAAATAAATATTTATATATCTTTCTAGTTACATTTTTTGGAATGAATTTAGGGTTGTTCTCTATGCCGCATTTCCATCTCTGCTATGCTTAAATTAATAGGAAATCTTGACAGCTAAATCGAATTATAAAGGCCTTTGTACCAATGATCAGAAATGCCATCTTAACAATGGTCAGAAATGATTTACACGGACTGTGGAAATCTCATGTCTGCTAATGTTCAGAAATGCTTTTATAGCATGATGATCAGGTTTCTTATAGAGAGTAGCAGGATTTTAATCTTGATCTAAGATTCTAAGCAAATAATTTACTACAGAATATTCAAATCCTGGAGTATTCAAAAGTTTTGGTATAAGTTTCATCTGACACCCTGTTTTATAAAGTAATAAACTATATCATCAATCTTTACTGAAGGATTTTGTCCTCTAATTACATAAACTTTGGAAAACCTTGAGGTAAAAATTTTAAAGATGAACTAAAATGTATCCAAATAACCCTACTTAATGGAGTTATTAATTTATCCTGCAAATTTAAGAACTATGCTAAGATAGATTTTCATATTTTGAATGAAACAGAGATCTACAGGGTTTTGAATTTTGGGATTCTTTTAGCATTTCTAACGCAAAATTACTTAATACAAATAATAAAACATAATAAAAACAGTAAATCCGTATTCTATTTTTACATAATAAAAAAATAATATAAAGAATAACTGTATAAGAGATTCAATATTAATGAAAACAACATGACAGCATTTTACACAAAAAAAAAAAAAAAAGGTAGCATCTAATGCTAACAAATTAGGGCTAAAAGTCAAAAAGAAAATTAATATAATGAAATGTTATAGAAATTCAAATTTAAAATCGGTGTGCTTTCATTATGCGTTTAAAGAAAAAAAATGAATAAATATCTTTCAGTTTTGAGTAATGCAACGGAGGCAAACCTGATTTCAAGATTCTTCTCTAAAGCATTTCCATGACTGCAATGCTCGAGTTAAAGGATATTTTTTATGTAAATGAATTCTAGTGGCGCGCTTCGTTTCCCAATTTCTTTGAACAGGATTATATAATTGTGATAAGAGATATGCAGTTTCCCAATACCAGGGGAAACCCAAAACCAAACCAAGACTATTACCAAAAAGAATTTTACAGAGATTCTCTAGAAGTGGATGAAATCGCCGTGGTATATACTCACTCTGTTACAAGAGAATCTCAATGCTTTCTACAAAAGCAGATCTCTCCAATCCTCAGAATAGTTTCTACAAGAACTGTAGACATTGCTCAAGAATGCCAAGAAGGCAACAAGAAGGAAAGACAAAAGCTTATAGAACATATCCAGGGACTGGAGAGATGAGATCTCGTCTTACAATCGAATAATTTGAGATGAGTTTCAACGGCTCTTTATTTGATATTTTTTAAAAGTAATGTACACTATTTTCAAATAAAGGTTTTAGAATAGGAATTGGGGAATTTTTTCAATTGAATAATATAAAATGAATTAAGTGTTGTAGGGAAAAGGAAACTCAATAAATCTGTTGAATAGAAGTAGTAAATATATATTTTGAAAAATAAAGAATAATGGAAAGTAAAGATGATATACATATGTTACGAATCAAAAAATGCTGATATACACATGTTTTGAAAATATTTTTTGTTCACTATTAAAAGTATCAACTATTTTTTTTATACAATAATGGATATCTCTTATTTCACTCTTAAATATTTGTGAATTTAAATAGGTATATCTAAAGTTGTTTTACACATTGTATGAAATCATGCAAAAGATGAGCACGAGTGCTTTAAAGAATGAGAAAAAATAGAAAAATCTTAAAATAAAATTTCAAAAAATATGTCAGTTGATCCAATCCTAACTATTAAACATGGACAATATAAAATGCTTATCCAACATTCTCCCACTTGTTGAATACTTTATGTAAGAGACATACTCTTAAAGCATCAGTTGTGGAGAACAAACTTGCCTGTTGATTTTCTTAGTACTCACAACTTTTGTCAATGAATCAAAACCATTTTTTCTATGTCAATTTTTCCCAACAATATTTTTTTTACTGTCAATCATTTCTCTCACAAAATGGTATAGTGCTCTAATATTCTTTGATCAAGCATGATAAGCAAGATTCTTGGCGAAATATGTTACACTTTGACTATCACTATGAGTCCTTACCATCTTTTGTCCCAAACCAATTATTGAGCGCAACCCTTTTAGCCACACTATAGGCATGAGTAGATGTCGTATACTTTGCCTCTATTGTAGATAATGCAACCATTATATGTGTTTTACTCATCCAACTTATTGCTTCTCTAAAAATACTAAATGAATATCCACTAGTATATCTTTGACAATCAAATGTGTCCAACACAATTAAATTCTACAAATCCTTGCAAATTCGTAGTGGTATTTTCATCTTCTCCTCCTTGGTAACAAATTGTATAATCTAAGGTGCCACATAGATATCTAAAAATCCCTTTCATAAAAGTATAATTTTATTTACTTGATTTGGATAAATATCTACTCACAATTGCCACTACATTTATAATGTTAGGTCTAATATAAACCATTGCATACATAAGACTGTCAATAGCACTAGCATAAGGAGCTTGACATATTTTCTAAAAATAGTAAGACATTGTTCAACAAATATTTTTTTACTAACAATAAATTGATTACTCACATGTTATTTCCTTTGATATAACCATAATTTGTGTTTGTACAATCCCTTTTAATTGCCATGCCCAAAACAAATTTTGCACCACCAAGATCTTCCATGTCAAACTATGAAAGTGACTAAGACTTAATTAAACCAATCATTGACATATTGTTACCAATTAATAACATGTTACCTGCATATAACATTATGATAATATTTTTTTATTTCTATTTGAAATACACACAAATTAGTTTTGTTATGATCTAACCCAAGTCCCACAACATATCTATCAAATTTGTGATTCCACATACTTGAGAATTGCTTCAAATCATAAAAGATTTTTTTTAACTTACACACTAAGTCATCCTTACCTTTTGCTCATAATATTTTTTGTTGTTCCATTCAATGTCTTTCTCAAGCTCACCATACAAAATGTTGTCTTTACATCCATCTACTCAATTTCAAGATCAAAAGCAACAAAACATAGCTAATAAAAATATAATTGAAATTAGTTTTACAATAGGAGGAAAAAAATAAGTCAATTCCCTTTACCTAAGAGAATTTCTTTGCTACTAATCAAGATTTACACTTCTACATTTTCCTTTTATGTTATATTTCTTTTTAAATAATCATTTACAACCAATCGGTTTGCATCTATGGGGTAATTTAACTTAGAGGTCTAAAGTCTAATTTCTCCAAGACTCTTTTTCATTTGATCTAAGTTTTTTCTTAATAGCATAAGGAGATTCATCAATTTTAGATAAACTAGATAAAAGAGATGCATATTAAAAATCAAGGATCTCTATATCTTTCTATTTTTCTTCTTACTTGACCTAATCTCCTCAAATATAGAATTTATAGTTTAATTCCTCTAAATATGTATCCTTTAATTTTACAAATGCTAATTTTGCATTCTCTTCTACCAACTCATTCTCTACTTCTCCTACAATTATTTTTAATTCAAACATAGATCTATCATCTTTTGTTTCCACATGAACTCTTTCAAGTTCTTTCTCTAGTTGTTTCTCTTATTTTGGAGCCCTCTTTCTTTGCAAAATAATTACATTACAACAATGTGAACTATTTTTGTGTTTCTAAGTTTCATATCTTATATCATTTAATATCACTACTATATCCCACAAATATAGACTTTGTTGATTTATAATTTAGCTAACTCCTTTCTTTGGGAAAGTAATTATAAGCATCAAAACCCTTAAATTTTTTAGTGAGGACTTGTTTCTTATGAATTCATGCTTCCTTGAGTTATATCCAACAATGTTGAGTTTGGTGACCTATTAATAAGATAACAAGTTACCATCATTACTTCTAATTATAGTTTCCTATCCAAATTGACATAACTAAACATGTTTTGAGCCTTATCCATATTGAATACCACTTGCAAACCTACATCATTAATTTTCTTACTGAAATTAGATTATTTCCAAATCTAAAATACGTAAAACACTAGGGAGGGTTTTAATTCTTCCATCTTATATCCTTAGCTTCACTTTTCCTTGACCTATAATCTTATGTGTCATATAATCTCCTAGGAATAATCACCTCCATTAACTTTCCCATATGCATTGAACCTTTCCTTATGAGGATTCATATAAAAAGGGGAACTTAAATCTATCGCCCATTCATCATAACATTCACTTGAGCTTATAAAAACCAAAACTATCTTTTGAATCTTCAACTAAGGTCTTTGATTCTATGGAAAAAGCATATTTAGTCGACTTTCCCTTCTCAACCTTTTTGAGATCTATAATCCTCTTATCATTCATTATTTTATCATAGTTATAAAATTGTCTCTTAGAACTATTATTTAAAGCATTAAATTTACCTATCAATTTCAATCCCTTTCCGCCTAACTATTTATCTCTTGATTTTTGACTTCCATATGAACAATCCACTAATCTTTATCAACAAGCAAATCTTCCATCTTTAATTTCCATAACTCAAAAAAAAATCAATATTTTTTTCTCTCTATTATTATGCTTCTCGTCATTCTCATGGTTAGATCCTCAAATCTATAGCTCCCTCTTAGGACAAAATTTATCACAAGTAAAAGAAACATTCACCCTTTAAACAAAGCTCAAACCATGCTTCGATATCATATGTAGATAAAAAGAATCCTAATAAAGATATGAAATAGAAGTGTGCACATGTATGACCTAAAATAATTAAAAAATGATAGAAAGGAAAGGAAATACAAAATTTTTTTGCTAAAAAACTCCTTTCAAGTAAAAGAAATCTAGTATAAAAAAACATTCCATTGAAAAAACTCAACCATTCTCTAATATAGTAATGAATCTCTCTTACTTCACCCTTAAGCATGTGAAAATATAAATAGGGACATCAAAATTGGTTCTACACATTGCATTAAATCATATAAAAGATAAACATGAGCACTTCAAAGCATAAGTATAAAACATGGGTAGTTCAAAGCATAAGCAAAAAATTGAAAACCCAAAATAACACATTTTCTAGTGAAGTTGATTCCATCTTGACTATTAAACATGAAAAAATATGACTTATCCAAAATAAGGTTCAATAGCTCCTTTTTTTATTTGATCCTTCTTTGGTATTCTTGAGTAATGTCCACTATTCTTGAATAAAGGCTATAGAACCTATGCCAAAGATTAGAGAGTTCTCTCCTTGAAAATATTCACCATGGAGATGGTTCTCTTCTAATAGGTTGAATATGTACTAGTTATATAATGATTTCATCTCTTCATGAGAATCTCCATAGAATTATTGCCATAACAAGTTGAATATGTAGAAGCAATCATTAACATCATAAACTAATTCAATTTAGTTTATCATATGAAATAAGCAACTTGTGGTGGGGAATATAATGTAGTTTGGTTAGAACTTGTCCAAATTCTAAATTTATTATGCACCATTTTTTTAATTTATTAGTTTGCCTATTTATAGTGATGGATAATTTTTAATTACAATGAGTGTAGAGCATAAAACATTAAATTGTGACCATATACATAAAAACTAAAACACAATTAACATATATTGAAAATAAATAAAACTATAAAATAACTCTTAGGTAAATAAGAGTTTAATAAAAAGCAAAACACACCCAACATATATTTAAATGTTAAAAAAACTATCGAATAACTCTTAGAATGTCTCTTGTTGTAACTAACTCATTTTTTAATCTTATTAAAAATTGATATAAGATTTAATGTCATGCCAACATATATATCATCTAGTATGCATTTCATATCACTTACAATATATATTAAATGTATTCTATTTATAAATCTATCTAATTCATACACACACATGTATTATATATGACATGTGATTAGATAATATTTGATTATTATTGTTGATAAGGCTCTACTCAATATGAATTTGATATAAAATTTCTCCAACTTGTTTTTTGTTCAATAAATCATTGCTAAGGGGTAGCACCCTACGCTTTTTGACTGGAGCTATGAACCAATGAGGCCACATATAGGGGACCTCATCCTCGATGTCTCCATAACCACCACTGCCACCACCACCTTTACCACTATAGTCGTCACCATATCCACTATCGTTGCCACCATATCCAATGTCGTTGCTACCTTTGTTGACCTTGCGACCAGTGTCACCATATCCACTGTCGCTGCCACCATATCCACCATCAGTGTTTCCTTTGTTGACCTTGCGGTCAGTTTCTCCCTACAGCAATCCCACTATCCACCATGGGATTCGAACCTTAAACAACCCAATTGTTTCTCTTACAACTTAACCATTGCACTATGGGGTCAACCCCTATAAAATTTCTCCAACTTAAGAAAATAAACTAATTAACATTTTGTTTAGTAGAAGAGTTTATATTCTTATTGTAGTAGGGTAACTATAACCATCAATATTTGCGAGTATTTTTAATCAAAAGGATTAGTCATTATGTAACACTTGTTTTACTTTAGTCTATTTTTACTCTTTTAAATAAAAGAGTTGAAGATTTTAAAAAAATAGTGTGCTATAATGGTGAATTTATATTAATGGATAATTTTTAATTACATTGAGTGTAGGGCATAAAACATCAAATTGTGACCATATACATAAAAACTAAAACACAATTAACATATTGAAAATAAATAAAACTATAAAATAACTCTTAGGTAAATAAGAGTTAATAAAAAGTAAAACACAACCACATATATTAAAATGTAAACAAAACTATAGAATAACTCTTTGAATGTCTCTTGTTGTAACTAACTCATTTTTTATCTTCTTAAATTGATGTAAGATTTAATGTCATGCAAACAAATATATCATCTAGTATGCATTTCATACCACTTATAATATATATTTTGATATATTCTATTTATAAATCTATCTAATTCATACACACACATATATTATATATGACATGTGATTAGATAATATTTGATTATTATTGTGGATAAGGCTCTACTCAGTATAAATTTGATATAAAATTTCTCCAACTTAAGAAAATAAACTAATTAACATTTTGTTTAGTAGAAGAGTTATATTCTTATTATAGTAGGGTAACTATAACCATCAATATTTGTGAGTATTTTTAATCAAAGGGACTAGTCATTATACAACACTTTTTTTTACTTTAGTCTATTTTTACTCTTTTAAATGAAAGAGTTGAAGATTAAAAAAAAGTGCTATAATGGTGAAATTTGCATACCAATACCATTTCTCATATAGTTATAGGTCATCTTCATGGAATGAATTAATACAAAGCTATATATCAATCAAGGTTTTACTCTTGTGCAAAGTTTGACTCATTCCTCAATCCATTACTTCTCTCCATTGTGGCATGCCAATACCATTTCCCATTTAGTTATATGCTATTTTCATGGAATTAATTAATACAACTATATATCAATCGAGGGTTTACTCTTGTGCAATGTTTGACTCATTCCTCAATCCAATATTACTTCTCCATTTTGGCATCCTACTACATATTCATTTTTATATACACATTTTCATACATTTTATTGCACCCAATCTTGCAGTCACTCTCATTCATACACTAAACACATTCTCATATTAACACTTTTATATCCCAAACCAATTATGTAGCAACTAGGATTAATCTGACATTTTATGTATTTGACCCCTAAAATTCAAATGTATATCAACTCTAACCCATTTCAATTCTATTTCATTTGATTTATCATTATGTAATGGTATCTAAAGAAATTCAATGTTCATTCATAATAATTAAGAAATCATTTTAAAATTATACACATTAAAGAGGAGAATACTTATGAG
Source organism: Sequoia sempervirens (assembly GCA_007258455.2). Lineage (NCBI taxonomy): Eukaryota > Viridiplantae > Streptophyta > Pinopsida > Cupressales > Cupressaceae > Sequoia > Sequoia sempervirens. The sequence continues at coordinate 2,046 of VDFB02124636.1, read as the reverse complement.
AATCTTTTATTTGGAGTACACTTGAAGGAATCTAAATTTTATATTATTAATATAGAGCATAAACATGGTTGGAGAGTGTTTTCCTCAATAATTTCTATGACCATGAAGTTGGTCTATTCAAGGGGTTCAATCGAGGATAACACAACCCTTGTGATTTAGCAAAATCTCCAAGGTATTCCTAAATAGTGTTGATCCTTTGCAATCAACATAGTATAGAGAATTCAATAAACTAGATCTAGAAAAATGTGTGTTTCAACTGATTAGATCCATGGATCATAATGGATTTACACTACATGAAAGTGATCTAGATCCATAGGATCAAATTATAATGCCCAAAATTAACTAAAAAAAATCACAATTGAAACCGGGCAACAATTTTTTATATATAATTATCACATCATCAAACTGCAATAAGTGCACACAAAAGTTGCCACCACAAGCAACGCACATTAATCATGCATTCATGTAACATACGTATCAACAAGCAAGAAGAAAAAGAAAATAAAAATAGTTTCATGAACCAGTCATGAAGTTGAACAAGTAGACAAAATAGGATTAACAGGCTCAAATAGGATTGACTCGCAAACCAAGGTTCAAGACACCCTTAAGTAAACTAAGGGAATCTATTTGGAATATTGTGTACATAATGCCTCAAGAATATTTGTGTTGTATATTGTTTGATTTTTTTACTATAATATTATACTTATCAATAATGGTTTACATTGTCTTTGTTATACTTTATAAATGATGGTTGTATTAGCACTTGATTTCTTACTATGCATTATAGTATGTATGTGTTGTGCCTTTCTATGGTTGAACTATTATAGTGTTTCAACTTTATTGGTTTCACTATGTATGTTATACATATTGATTATTATATCTAGTTTCATATTTTAGATTACTATTAATTTCTACAACTTGATATTTGTATTATGTTAATTGTAGAAAATTTCTAATTAGATTTTGTTAGCGTGAATATTTTCACTTTCTTAAATTTACTTAGGGTCAATATTACATTTGTTTAGTAGGGTAGAGTTTTTCCCCTGCTGGGTAGTTTTCACCACCATTGCATTTTCCATGCCTTTATAAGGCACCTTGTACATTATGTATCAAAAATGTCTCAATGCATTTGATTTCATTCCTAGTGAAATAGTTTTTTATTCTTCTCTCTTTGTTTGTGAAGGTTGTTTTTGGTTTGCAGTTGCTCCTGGCTGCTCCAACATGGTATCAAGCAGTTCTATTGCAACCAACTTCCATGAGAGTTTTCGCCAGGCGAGAGTTTAGGCGTATATTTTTTTGTGCTCTCCATTTTGGTTGTTGAAGGAAGTGCTTGCAGTGGTGGGGTGTCGATCTAAAAATTGTTCCCATTTTTTTGTTGTGATTCAATTACTGGTTGAGGCTGCGAACTTTCAAATTGGGGGGCGTCATTTTTCAGTACGATTTTTTTTTCAAAGGCCTTTGTGTTTTTGCCCACGTATTCTGTCAAATTTTCTGAGAACGTTGATTGGAGGCTGCACCATTACTCATTGGCATCATTTTTTGTTGAGGACACAACGTTTTTTGGCAAAGGCCATGAAATTTTGCATTGAATGAGTTTTGCTGATATCCGATTCTTCCAAAAGTGGCATTTTGACAGCACGGATGAAGTGGAGGTTTCTTTTTGAAATCATTGAAACACTTATATGGGGCGCGATACCTATTGGAGGCCCGACTTTTCTTCTTGGAGGCGGCAAAGCATATCTTGAGGCATTATCTTTGTTGGAGGCATTCTTTTGGCGTTCCTAGGGCGTTTGACTCTGCAATTAGCAAAAGGCGTCTTTGTGCGCAGTTTTTTGAAACCTGTTAGAGGGGACGTGTCACTTGGCAGGCACATTTTTTGGAGGGTCTAATTTTTTCTCATCCGATGATTTCTCTTGCTGGGTGAATATTTTGTCTAGGGTTTCAACTTTGATCTTTGGAGGTGAGCCCGTGCATTTCAGTGTTGCCTTGAATCTAGGATTTTTATCCCACATTGGTGAGAAATAAGTTTACAAATATATTTTTATA
>VDFB02124635.1:0-16907 GCA_007258455.2 Sequoia sempervirens | reverse complement strand
TCCATAATCTTAACAATTTTAATCTTACCTATATATATTGATATTAAAATATACACAATATAGCCTAAGGAAAATAATAATAATCAATAATGCCTAATGTAACCAAACATACAATCAACATCACTAATTATTTTATTTTGTTCCAACCATAACCACAATATGAAAACCATAAATTAAACAACATTACTTTAATAGCCACCACATGTAGAAATCCACACATAGCCCAGCCATACAATACAAAGCTTACCAAAACTCCATAACCTTAACAACTTTAACATTACATATATATATATATATTGATATTAAAATATACCTAATATAGCCTCTAAGGTAGAGAACAATAATCAATAATAACTAATGTAATAAACATTGTATCAACAACATTAATTTTTTTTTTTTTGTTCCAACCATAACCAAAAAATGAAAGCCATAAATCAAACAACATTACTTTCAACAGCTACCCACATGCAGAAAGCCACAATATAGCCCAAGCTATACAATAGCAATTGACAAAAACTCCATAACCTCTACAATTTTATTCTGTTGCAAACATACCCACACAACGCAAACATTAAACACAAACCATATGAAAATTGACAGTAACAAACCCATACAAAAAACACTCCTTTCTCAACACAACCTCCTCGATAATTGGAAAAATAAAACCTTTTCAACAACACCTTCTCCAAAATGAAACAACATAGCTTAAGCAATATAACTATAATCGACAATGCCCAATGGAAGCCAACACAAAGTGGATACGATTGACTATTTTATTCCATTGCAACCATAACCACAAACTGGAAGCCATAAACCAAACAATATTGGTTTAAAGACCGACACAGACAAAGAAACCCACAAAACACAAAAAAATTATAGATAAGAACCCATGCAAAACCATAAACACAAAATACGAACCTTAAACCAAATAGTATTCATTTTCACAGACAATATAGTCCTTTCTCAATAGCCCCTTATCAAAATTAGAAGCAATCAATTGTACTTTATGGAAAATCTAATAAAACAATAAGGAAAATAGTTTTTTGCATATGCACCTCTTGCCGGCTATTTCAAACAAACCTCTTTCCACTAGCTTTCTCTAGGCTGCCTTGTTTGTCCAAGCCTCCAAACATATACAGCTAATAGAAACCATAAACACAAAGCCACAAAAAATCATAGTATCAAATCCATTCAAAACCATGCACACAAAACGCGAACCATAAATCAGACAAGGTATTTGAAAAAATCAACAGTACCTTATGGAAAATCAAACAATGTCACCAAAGGTTTCTTCCACATGAACCTCTTCACACTTATTTCAAACGCACATCTTCTCGCCAACTTTCTTGCACAAAAAAAGGAAAAATATTATCATAGGTGACACTTTTCTTTTGCATTTCCAATCATCTACCCTTGCACAAAACACAAAGCATATAGGATTGACTATTATATTCCATTGCAACCATACCCACAAACTGGAAGCCATTGATAAAAAAAAATCATAGTACCAAATCCATACAAAACCATACATTGAAAACACAAACCATAAATTAAACAATATATTTGAGACAATCAATAATGCCAAATAAAGATAGTTACAATAAAAAAAACTACATAAGGTCAAGGATTTTTCCCCATTGCCAACATATCCACTAAATGCAAGCCATAAAAAGAGACCCATGGAAAATTAATATATATAAAAATATATGTATATATCTACAAATATATATACATATTAAAATATACCCAACATAGCCTAAGGCACAAAACAATAATCAATAATACCTAATGTAACCAAACATAGAATCAACAGTATTAATTATTTTATTCTGTTCCAACCATAACCAGAAAATGAAAGCCATCAATCAAACAACATTGGTTTCAATAGCTAGCCAGATCTAGAAAGTAACAATATAGCCTAGGCTATACAATAAGAATCAACCAAAACTCCATAACCAGAATACGAAAGCCACAAATCAAACAACATTACTTTCAAGAGCCACCCACATGCAGAAAGCCACAATATAGCCTGAGCTATACAATAAGAATTGACCAAAACTCCATAACCTTAACAATTTTAATGTTACCTATATATCAATATTAAAATATACGCAATATAGCCTAAGGCAGAGAACAATATTCAATAATACCTAATATAACCGAATATAGAATCAATAGTATTAATTATTTTATTTTGTACCAACCATAACCAGAAAATGAAAGCCATAAATCAAACAACATTACTTTCAACAACTACCCACATGCAGAAAGCCATAATATAGCCCGAGCTATACAATAACAATCAACAAAAACTCCATAACCTCTACAATTTTATTCTGTTGCAAACATACCCACAAAACACAAATATTAAACACAAACCCTACAAAAATTGACAGTAACAAACCCATATAAAAACACTCCTTTCTCAACACAACCTCCTCAAAAATTGTAAAAATACAACCTTTTCAATAGCATCATATCAAAAATGAAACAATATAGCTTAAGTAACACAACTATAATTGAAAATGCCCAATGGAAGCTAACACAAAACATATACAATTGACTATTTTATTCCATTGCAACCATAACCACAAACTGGAAGCCATAAACCAAACAATATTGGTTTAAGGACTGACACAGATGAAGAAACCCACAAAACACAAAAAAATGATAGATAACAACCCATGCAAAATCTTAAACACAAAACGCGAACCTTAAACCAAACAATAATCATTTTCACAGACAATATAGTCCTTTCTCAACAACCCCTTATCAAAATTAGAAGCAATCAAAAGTACATTATGGCAATTCAAATCCATGGAAAACCATGCACACAAAACGCAAACCATAAATTAGACAAGGTATTTGAAACAATCGACAATACCTTATGGAAAATCAAGTAATATAACTGCCAACCTCAAATAAAAAAATATCGCCAAGGGTTTCTTCCACATGCACCTCTTCCAACCTGCTTCAAACACACATCTTCTCGCCATCTTCCCTGCACAAAAATAGGAAAAATATTATCACAGGCGACACTTTTCTTTTGCATTTCCAACCATCCGCCCTTGCAAAAAAGACAAAATAACCTCCACCCACCCTCAAAGAAGCTGCACAAAGCTTAATCCAACTTGCACCCTCATAGAAGCTTACCCTCATTGCTCACGACTCTCATATTAGGTATAGCAATAGAATGACACCAAACAATACCTCAATGAAAATTTTCCAAACATTTATTTTGTTCACCAAGTTGTTAAAGGCCAGTTGTTATCATGACGATCCGTAGTACACACAAAGCATACAACAATTAATGTTGATGCAAACCAACGTTTAATTTTCACAACCTTCTCTATCCACATAGCTCGACAAACCGCACCCTATTCCCAAAGCGGCCAACAATCACCTCCACCACCCTTTTCATGGTCATTGGAAGGCCAAAAATCTAGGAGGATGATGAAAATTCCGACCAAAGTTATAACCCACCCACCACCTTTTCCTCGGTCGCTAGAAGCCTAAAAAATAGTGATGTTGACGAAAATTCTGAGCAAAGTTGACACAAATAGCTTATTAGCTAAATATTAAAAATAATATTTAAGTTAATTTAAAGTAAACTAAAATAATTTTATATCAATAAATAGTTCTTATATATTTTTGAATCAAAATAAAATAATTAATTATTAATATATATTATTATATGATATATTTTTTATTATAGTTATTATAAATATATATATTTTTAAAGGTGCAATGCACCCATATTATTAGGGGTAAATGCTTTTGACTGGAGCTATGAATCGGGTACAATAAACCACAAGAAACAACCAAACCCACGAGTGCAATGGCCCAAGAAATGCATAAGGCCTACGAACACTTTGGCCCAACAAGGGCTTGAACCTTGGTGGCCATCACTAAAACCTAGCCATTTGACCACTGAACCATGCCCTTATTGGAATAGTTATTATAAATATTAATAATGTAATTAAATTTGTAAATTATTTTATAATTATTATTGTATTAAATTGAATTATTATAGAGTAGGAAGAGGAGAGCCTTAGTAGGTTTAAATTTTTCTCTCAAGGAAGACATGGATGGAGGCTCAGATCCTAATGGGGATGCTCCAAATGGTAGGTGGTTAGTTGTTTTGTGGCATGTAACTCTTGTTGTGCATTTTTTGTGCCATCCCTACTATTTTGATGTGCATGTTGTTGTGTTACAGGCTTGTTCTCTGCCTACCACAACCTGGGTTTGTAGTGTTTAGAGTTTTTTGAAGTTTTTCTTGCCTACAAGGGTTGTTCCATTAGTGTCGGGTGTGTGGGGAGGGCTTTTGTATCCTCTTTCTTGCCAGATTGCTTCTAGTGTTGTCTTACCCTAGCCACAGTTGTGTAGAATCTATTTGGTTAGCATTGGTGCTTTGTTACTTTTCGCCTCCTCTTTTCTCAGATGCCTAACTCTAGTTGGGGATGCTTTGGAGTGCTTGGTGGGTGTTGCTATTGCTATTTTGTGTTCTTTTTCTAATATTTTTGTCTTCTTGGAAGCTTATGGGTGGCCTAAAGTTATGTTGGTCCACCTACTTTTATGTTCTTCTGCTCTGTTGGGGAGGGTTACAAAGTGCTTTCTGCATTCTTGTAGGTTTTCTTTCTTCATCGATGCTCAGGGGTGGTATGATGGATCTTGGTTTTGCTTAGTTTCTACTAATCAATGTGTCATGTTCTAAAGCACTTCTTACAGATCTTTGGGTCTTCTTGTCCATTTGGGACCTCTTGGCCCCTGTTCTTTGTGGGACCTTTTGGCTACTAGAGGAGTATTTGTCTTGCCTCTTACCAATTTTGGTTTAGAAGGTTGTTTATTTATTCGAATTTCTATTTGTTGGCTCTGTGGAGGCTTATTCTTCTCCATGTTTAGAAGTATGTTGTGGCTACAAGGATCTTTCCCTATTTCTTTGGTGATTATGGGTTCTTTTCCAATGAAGTGGTAGATCTTCTTTTTCTTTTTTGGTCATTACTAGAGTGAGGTTGTGGGCTCTAAGATTTTTTTACAAGCCTTGGTGGTTGTTGGTGTTATTGAGTTGTGGGTTGCTATCTTTGTTACCTTTTTTGGGGGTTTTTTGTAGATATATGTTGTTGATCTTCATCTCCACATAGGTGCTCTCCTGACCTTGTATTAGATGCTATCCTTGGTTGGCCCTGTGTTTGGTTGCTCCTTTTGGGGATGGTGTTGTTCTTTCCTTTGTGCTGGTGTTTGAACCCTTTGTTGGGCTTTGGAGGGATTGGATTCTTTGAGTTGAGCTACAACTATCCTCTCTCACACTTGCATGTGTTATTGGGACTTCTACCTTGGCTTTCTATTGGGCTCCCCTTTTGAGGTGGGGGTGTCTCCTATTTCCATGGAGATTGTTCTTGTTGGCTTGGCTTGGGTTTTTCCTCTTTCTCAGATTCTCCTTTGCTATCAAAGCTAGAATGGTTGTTAGGAATTTTCTTCCGTGAAGTCAAAGTTTATTTATTTTCCTATTGAGGTGGGATGTTATTGGAGGAATTTTAGTGTGTTGTTCTTCCTAGGCTCCTCGTTGCATTATTTTTTGAGCTGGTTTATTTGTTGTTGCTACCTCTATTTCTTTGTAGTTGGTCTCTATTTTTGGTTTCATGATTTGGGAAAAAGTATGACTTGTTACAGGTCCTATTCTTGAGTAAAAATCATAGTTTTATGGTTGTTCTTTCTTGGCTCACCTTTTTTGAGTCTTATTTTTTGTTGAATCACTTTTTGTGAGCGACATCTCCCAACCTTTATGGCTGCTTTGTAATGGGTACTGACCCTTGCAGTCTTAATCGAATAAAAATATTATATTATTGTATTATTATTTTTTCTTAGTAAGAGATAAGTTTTATATTGTTATGAGAATTTAGACACGCCTACACTAGGTAAGATCATAGAGAAGGGATCTCAGCCTGGGGTAAGTGCACCAAGATGGTTCCCAAAAAGGGGGCTTAAGTGGCCACTTTTTTCTGAAATCAGGAAATACTGACCTTGGACATGAAATTGAGGATAGTTACACTCAAAATTTTGAGATGGAACAAAAACAAGGATCGAAGTGCTCCGAGTCTAATTTCTAAACTACTAATTTATTTTGAAAATGGTTAGATTAAGGGGTTCAAAAGAGGGATGTACACAAATTTGTGTTGTTTTTGTCAAAAAACATAACATAGCAACTCTTGTACGACCTGAGCACCATGAACTTTTTTTTAGTATTTTTAAAATCGCTACAGTCAGAAGTTAGCTAACAGCATCTAGTTGATGCACAATTTTTTGATAATTTTTTAATGAATATTGATTTTTTACTAATTTTCTAAGTGGGCACTTCTTGAAAAGCAGAATTTTGGTTGCTCCCCCTACAAATTTTGGAAAATAATTGATTTTTTTTTTTTAAAATAAAAATTGAGATGGATCTAGTTTCTAAAAATGTAACTTATTTGAAATTTTGATGAAAGGTTAATTTATAACAAAATAAACACTAAACACTACTTTTTGGCAAAAAATAGACATACAAACAAAATAAATTATGATGAAAGGTTTAACATTGTCAAAAAGTGAAAAAAATTACATCGTTGGATAGCTAAGAGAGAACCTAACATTACCCATGTTTTTGATTTTTTCGATATTGAACTAGATGCAATCTTGATGGTGAGCACAGACCTAATTATGTGAAAATTGTAGAACTTGCAAAAACACGTCTCTGGCCTTGTTGGGAATGCCCTCCAAGCCTTTGGGTTGGTATTCCAAGGAAAAAAATTCACTTTTTTCTTTGTTTTTAATGCAAAATAATGCGAGCGCGTTTTAAAAAAAAAAATCAAAAGTGGCCAGAAAATTGGTACCCAACTTCATGCACCCGCCCCCCAACACATTAAAAATTACATCTATTTTATTTAGCAATTGTCTTGTTGGACCATTTAGATCTCTTCCTACTATTTTGGTTCCTAATGCCACTATCTAGAACCAAATCTCCTAGAAATTCCAAAGTTATTTTCTTGAGCTACAGTAAACCTGGACATGTTTGTAAGGACTGCAAAGAAGAAAAATAAATTTGATTATGATTCCAAAAGTCTAAGAAGGAAGGTAGTGACACATTTATTTTAGCTTTGGCAGCTTGTATAGGTAATGATGCATGGTTAATTAACTCAGGTGCATCTTTCCATATGACCTTTAATAGATATTGGTTTTCTAAATATGAAGAATTTGATGCAGGTAAGGTGTACTTGGGTGATGATTCTTATTTGAATATTTTTGGCCATGGTAAAGTTAGAATCAGGTTTCCTGACGATAGAATAAAAAAGATTAATTGTGTGTTGCATATCCTTGGATTAGTATGAAATCTATTATCTATGAGAAAACTAATAGATGGAGGTGTGCAGGTAGTATTTCTTATACAGGATGCAAGATGGTTAGAGGTGCTATGGTGATTGATAGAGGTGTCAAATATGGCACATTGTATAAGCTTGATGCATGTATTGTTGAGTGCAATAGTACTTCTATGAAAATAAAATCTATGAAACAAATGAGCATTTCATCTTTAGAAAATGGTCATGGATTTTAAGTACCCAAGGGTGCTCTTTCTTCTGAATCAAAATTACCTATAGAGAAAAATATATTATGGCACCAAAGAGTTGGTGACATTGGAGAAAAGGGTCTAAGGACCTTGAAAAATAATAACCTTGTCGAAGGTTTTTCTGATTGTAATCTTGAGTTTGATTTCTATGAGTATTGTATTTATGGAAATCAAAACCATGTTCAGTTTTACTCGAATTCTGATAAATCTTGTGGTTTATTGGATATTATTCATTTTGATGTGTTTGGTCCTGTAGATGTTCCTTCAATTAGAAAATCCACATATTGTGTTTTATTTATTGACTACTATAGTAGAAGAACATGGGTATGTTTTCTAAAGAGTAAATCTAAATCTTTCATTCAATTTAAATAATTTAAAGAAATGGTTGAGTTGTAGACTAGAAAGAAAATAAAATATTTGAGGACTGATAATAGTGGTAAATTTTTCTCTAATGGTTTTAATAAATTTTTCAAAGATTATGGTATTCATAGAAAAAAGTCATCTCCATATTCTCCACAATAGAATGGAGTTGTAGAAAGAATGAATAGGACACTAATGGAGAAGGCTAGGAGTATATTGAGTGGTACTAGTTGAGAACAAAGGTTTTGGGTTGAAACTATTGCCACTGCTTGTGACCTAATTAATAGGTCTCCTACATTGGCTCTTGTTGATAAGACACATATAGAGGCATGGTCCGACCATAAGCCTTCATTAAGATATGTTAGAGATTTTGGCTGAGAGGCATATGCACATGTGCAAAAGGAGCAGTGAACGAAGTTGGAGAACATGGTTGTGAAATATATCTTCATGGAATATAGTTATGGTGTGAAAGGGTACAAGCTTTGGGATCCTATTGCACACAAGGTAATACATAGTAGAAGTGTTATTTTTAGAGAATTTAAGTCTTCTTCTATTACATTGCAGCTAAAAGAAAGTAAATAGGAAGATGTGATTCATTTTCCTTCTAAACCTAAGAGAGTTGAATCAAGGCCCATGGATAGACAAGAAGATGGGAATCTTATCTACCTCTGAATCTTCAAAAGAGGAAGAACCTCCTACTCAACTTGTTCATAGGTCTACAAGCCATAGAGAACCACCTGAAAGGTATTCACCTAATGATTGGAGATGTATTTTTTCTTTGAATACTAACATTGATGAACCTAGATTGGTAGAAGAGGCATTAGGTATGAATGATGCAAAATCATAGAAGATTGCTTTGGAAGAAGAAATGGTAGCTTTGAAAAGGAATAATACATGGGATCTTATACCATTGCCTAAAGGATGAAAACTTATTGGTTGTAAATGGGTGTTCAAGAAAAATATTGGTTCAAATGGAGGTATTGAGAAGGAAAAAGCGATGTTCGTTGCAAAAGGTTATTCTCAAGTTGATGGTGTTGATTATGGTGAGATATTTTCTCCTACTAAAAAAATGATATCCATTAGATTTTTTCTTTCTATTTCTATTGCTTATGATTTAGAGGTTGAGAAAATGGATGTGAAAACTTCTTTCCTCTATAGTGACTTGGAGGAGGCTATTTTCATGACACAACCAGAGCAAAAAATCGTGAAAGGTAAAAGCAATTTGGTTTCCAAATTGAAGAAATCCTTGTATGGCCAAAAAGAGAGTCCTAGGATGTGGTACTAGAAATTTGATACATATGTGTTGAGTTTGGGATTTGACTGTTCTAAACTACCTCATTATGTTTATTATAAAATTGAGGTGATTATGTAGATCCTCAAATTAACATCATTTCTTATGTTAATCAAATAAATCAGTTTATTCGATTAATTCACTAATATGCATCATATTTGATTAAATAAATCAATTTATTTAATTGAGTATCATAAAGTCCTCTCATCTGATTTAATAAATCAAATTAATAAAATCAAATGTCAAATCCCCTAAATCCCTTCAAGTTAATTAATCTAAATTAATTAACCCCCAACCATCATTACCCATTCTCTAGCTTTTGACTCAACCTAGATCAAACCTAAACCCTTGACTAACCCACTCATGTGCACATGAAAATCAATTCTTTTAATTATCTAATTTCTCATTTTCCCTCACAAAGGCCTATTCTAAAGGAAAATTACTTCATTAACTCCCCTTATTTGAGTTTCTTGCCCAAACCATTTCCCTCCAAAACATCTCAACCATATTCATTTAATGCCTCTTACAAGTGCATTAATCTCTCTTACACCTCTCAAATCCTCAATTACATGCACTAACCATGAAAATTCTCCAAAATGGGCTCCAACTTCCTCCACTAACCATGTGAAAAGTGTCACAATATCATTGGCTTTTCTTTAGTCTCACATTCCTCAGATCTGTCCATTTTTCAAACCTTCAACCTATAAATACAAGGCACCTCTACTCCACAATCCACACAAAATCTTAGCATTCTCACTATAGGCACTTTTCATTTCATCTTGCATTGTATCACATTTTGTTCATCACATCAAGAATCTTATCAAAAAGGGGTTGGGAAAGGGCTACTTTCCACGTCAAAGTAGCACCAATCCCCTATATGGGAAGATGATTTGAGTAGTTTAGGAATAGATTTCATGTTCATCTTTCTTGTAGTTTCATATTAGTTTGATAATGTTGTTATTTCCTTTACATTACTCAACAATTTCATGGGGAATGCTTTTATCTCATTTGTTCAATATTGACTGATTTAACTCATATTTGTCAATCTTTGATCAATGTAGAATTTAGTCTTTACAAATTGTTTCCTCTTTATTATATTATATATTGATGATATGCTATTTATTGGTAAAGGGAAAGGTATGTATAAGAAACTAGGAGGATCAAGGAGATGAGAAACAAGCACAAGTTAACAAAGCATAAAATGTATTAGCTGACCCATTGAATAGAGAGCTCAAACCCTCAATATATAGCATGAGGATGAGCAACCAAAAGCCATAAGAATAGGAACACATGCCACAGAATGAGGAGAGGACTCCTCATCTTGCAGTGGTGGTGAGTTTCTCTCCTTTATGCAAGGGAGAGTTGTCAAGAGGGATTGGACATCTCTCAAGACACCTCAACAATGTTGACACCTAATGGGGAATGAGTCAAGGGTTTACTCCAATGCCTAACTAGGCTTAAGTTAGCATAAATAGGGTATAATACACCAACATGCCCCCTTAAGCATAACTTAGGTGGGTATGAATAAATGGGTCCCAACTACAAGCCATGTTAGGTACCCATGAACAACATGAAAGTTTCTCACAAATGGAGAAAACTTTGTCGGAACAAAACTCCTCTCCAAATGAGAAGCAAAAACAAAGTACAAATGAAATGTCTCAAGAGACTCTTTCAAGAACATATGTAGATATACAATTAGATACCTCCCATAAGAGAGAGTGGATACTCTGAGGCCCCCTAGAATGAGAGAACCCCTGTACACAACACAAAGTCTCCCAAAACTCCTTAAATGTCCATGTGTGCCTCTATTGAGAAAAGAAAGAATATCAAAACTGAATGTCACATTGTGAATGCTATAGAAGATTCCTCTACATCAAATGATGTCTCTTCCTTTTGGAAGATAGAAACCTTTGGCTATCAAACTGTTGAATTCCCACTCAAGTGGAATGCATGAAGGAATCAAGATGAATGGTTCGGGATAATGCTCATGTTTCTCAAAGTTGATACTAAATTGTGTTTGTCTCATACAATATTCAAGAACAATGACCACTGAAGTGTGAGGTTTTCTCGAATGAGAATCAAGATGTGTCAAGATAGGAGCATGGAGTGCAGAGAGAAAAAGAGGATCTAAACCAATAGAAGATGCAACTCGATGTGAGCTATCATCTGAGAGAAGACAAGTTTCCTCAATGATGTCATCATCAAGAAGGAGAAACTCTGCAAAAAAATGATGAATACCTAAAAGGATGACATCTCACTGATCAAGAGGAAAAGAGTGAACCTGTAGAAGAGAATCTGATGTAGCTTTCAGAGAAGCCAAAGTATCTATTGAAATAGCAGGTTGAGGAGACTAAATAGCTACCAATATAGAAAGTGTAGAAAGAGGAGGAATGGAAAGAGATGTCTCTACATCAGGACAATCAAGACTATTCCAATAATCAAGTTCCTTTTCAATATCATCATCATACAAATGATCATCCTTATTATCATGGGAGAGAAGCATGTTTATAGTGGAATTATCTAGGAATGGAGGTTCAGTTGGATCTCATCAGTTGGGGGCACCAAATCTTTTGTAGATATAAGAGGGGTAAATCAAGGGAAAAATTCAGAGGGAACGTGAGCATATTCAATGCTAAGAGGTCTCAACTTGCTATGGGAGCCACAACACTCACTATGTGAGTTGCTTCCTCAATGCATAATGATCTGAGAAGAGTTTTGTTGCAACTGTGTGGGAGTCCTCACAGAGTCTATGTTGATGTTGCAACTATGAGAAGGTGTAATCTCATGCAAAGTTAGCCTAACTAGGGTAGAAAACACTAGCAGTATGATTTCAGAACTAAAATCTCAACTTGCTACTAAATTTGCAATGAAAGATCTTAGTGTAGCTAAACATATTCTTGGGATGAAAATTATAAGAGATAGATTGATTAGAAATCCATGGCTTGGACAAAGTAAGTATTCAAATGAAATTTTATAGAGGTTTGAAATGGAGGATTGTAAGCACACTCCTCCAAAGAAGAAAATTATTGCAATAAATGTGTGAGTACTTTAACCATAAATGAATTTGACAAATTCTATAGCCCATGCACTCGACATTGACCTCTAGATGTAACTACATCCTTAATGACATGACATGGTGTCTCTTACAAATTAATCCTCAACCTTCCTGCACTATGATTTCACATATATATAGAGATCTTGGAACTCTGATACCAAATGTTGAAAAATACTCAATTGATCATTCATTTTAGTATGCAAGATATAAATAGAATCTAGATTATGTGGATGCATAACAGCTTGAACAATTGATCATAGTTGGTATAATTGCATTAAATAAAAAATATTGAATTATGCTCTCGAAATATATACCATAAAATTTCAAACTATAAACATTATATTTTCTACCTAAAATGTAAAGCATAATTACAAACTATAAACATTAAATATATAGAAAAAAATTACAAATACTAACATAGAGGTTGTTAAAACTCAATGGTGGAAGGGAGGAGGTGGAAGGTGCAATTTGGAGGTGTAAATACCATCAAAAGTGGGTTACCCATTTCATTTAGCTAACTCTCAATCTAGGGATTGTGCAAGAGGAAAATGATTGATAGTCATATTTTTTAAAAGTTAAATAGTTTTGTAAAATGGGTACCTATTTCAAAATGGGCACCTTTTCCATAATGGGTAACTTATAGAAAAATGGGTAACCATTTGGATTTAGGTTTAGGATCCCATTTCGAAATAGATACCCCTTTTTTTCAAAATGGGTATTCGTTCCTATCAACATTTTATGGCCAAAAATTCCCCTTTTCATGGAACCAACTTCTTGCAGTTACCCCTATAGTTGAGGAGAGTGTGCCAAAGAATAGGTTTGTTGTTGCTTTCCCTGCGTCAACCAAGGAGGGGAGGATACTTTTGTGCCTAATAATCTTATGGTTAATTCAATTACTTAGTTCTAAAACTCGTTCATTGGGATATTTTGCAGTAATCGTCCCAACATTAATGTCACTAAAAAATGGGTGCTTTAGATTTAGAGACTAAGAGGCCATGTAGGGGTTTGTTTAATGCTAAATATTTTTTCTCACTTTCCTTCTTTTCTTGAAGATTGTTCTAGTGTTCTTCAAAAAGGTCCTTGGTTAATAGGGTTAAATGGCCTTTGTCTAAAAAATTGGTCCTATGGGTTTAACCCTTTGAGTGAAGAATCCATCATGTTCCTTGTTTGGGTCAGAATGTTGGGGCTACTTTTGGAGTTTTGGGATGGGCAATTTTTCATGCTTATATCCAATAGTTTTGGGTAATACTTTACTATTGATAAGGTTAGTAAATTCAAGAAGTGTTTCTTTTTTGAAATATTTTGTGTTCTTTACTCTATGTATGTGTGATTTTTCTAAAAGGATGCTAGTTTTTTCATATACCCTTTTAGTGCCATTGACAATTATTGGCCACTAGAAAAGATAAGTATACATTAAAGTAAATTATATGAAAACATAGATTAAAAAATGCACCATTTGTAAACTTATTCATTTGTATATAGTTTTAAATTGACTAAGGAAGATTCTCTAGTATACTAAATGGAAGGAATATAATTTTTGGTGGATAAATTGTTATCTTTTTTATGAAATTTAAAGGATTCTCACTATAAATTTTATTTTAGGCATGTCAATTTAAGAGAAATTGATGCTAGACAACATACAATCTATTCATATAACAAATTTTTACATTAATGATACATAATTTTTCATGTAAATGAACATTTTTCACTTTTATATTGAAGCCAAAAATTGATCTTATTAGATAGAATGGTCCATCTAGCTATTTAAACTATGTACTCACATTCTCTTATTCATACCTATTTAAAAATTTAGATACAAATTTATTGTGTCATTGAAAATTCAAACTTTCTTGCTGCTTCCATCTTTAAACTTCCTTGTATTGATAAATGAGAGTTATTCATAGCAGATTGGAAAGACCTAGCCTTTATTTTTATGAGATAATCACTGTCTCAGTCACTTTACTTTCAAACTTTGTAGTATTCCAGCATTTTTTTCTCTTAAAGAATTAGTGCATAACAGATTATTGTTGGATTCCTACAGTTCAACATAATCTTGTCTTTTATGACAGGTATGAGACAGTGCTCATGAATAACATATTATATACTAACTATTCTAATACAAAATATATACTAACTATTGATTAATGCTGAGGCGGTGAGCCTAGTTTGATTGGTTAAAGCATTCTGTTGTAGGCAAGAGGTCACGAGGTCTAGTCTCCCCACCATCCCCCTGGTACTAGAGTGCTTGCAACGCCAGCATCACCGCTCAGGTGAAAAAAGTTTACTGGGCACACTGCAGTTTATAGGGGGACAGATACCTGATGGATTCCTGCAGTCTGAAAAAAAATAAAAAATGATATAAGGAACCTTCTCTTGATAATATGAACCTTCCATTCTTCTTCGCCTCTATTCACGGTAGCCATAAACCCTCCAAGAATTTCAAAATCTTCAGGCCCACTTATTTTAGGATTAGGCTGCCCTGTGTGTACATCAGAATGAAAACCATGTTCTATTTCATAATAAGGAGCACCAAGGAATGAGCACAACCAGCCGATATATGGAGAGCGCATATAATGGGTTTGGAATCTCCTCCAACTTTTGACGATAATGTCTACTACTGTGAATCTCAGCAATTGCATGGCTGCAACCAATCACATCAGAAAATAATTTTACATTTAACCTTGACACTGCTCCATCCAGTTCACTCCTTGTTATAATGGTATACTCTGATGGTAATCTCTGCAACATTTGAAGAGTGAGGAGTGCTAAATTTCCCAACATTAACTAAGCAATAAAATACCAAACATTCAGATGATCTAATTCTAAGCATTAGTCCAGAAGTGAAATTCAATACGCCTGCAAGTCGAGACGCTTGAATTACAAGAATTTTCAATCCTTCCAACTATTGGACACCTTCTACACTCTCCAAGTCATTACATACAGCAATCTCAAGGCTTGGAAACTCTCTCAACATATAACACCCATTTATGAATAACTCTCGAAGACTTGCCAAAGAAGACAACCCTGACATTTTTCTCAGATTCTCACGGTAATTAAATATAAGCATATCCAGCGTATTTACCACCTTTAAGTCCACTTCAATTAGTTAACTTATTATTGCAATCTCTAGTTATTTAAGGCTATTCAACTCAAAATGAGTTCACCCTCTACTATTCCTCAAAACCACTTTTCCATTTGATGGCACCTCGTCAAATCTCAGAGTCTTAAGATTGCCGAGTTTTGCGAGTGATTTTGACAAAGATGTCCCTTCAATGCCTGATTCAAGGGGTGCATCACTTATAACTAATTCTTCCAGACGATTTTACATTTTTATTAAATCTGGAAGGAAGACTTAGCAATCTGTCACAATGGCAAAAATCAGCCATCTTAACTTAAAACTGTCATGAAATTCAAAATTAACATCCAAAATAATGAAATGTACGTTTTCATTATAAAATTTTATTTAAGAATTAAATTGAAACTCATACAATCAAATCCATAAACATTTCATCCCTGCTGTAAAAATCGTCATTTGCAACAAACTACCTGGGTGTTGATTTGACTTGCCGAAATACTGCAACTGTCTCACATCGTGCCTTGTCAACTCAAAGCCACAGGACGGCAGTTGAATTTCCTATAAAATATTCAATTTCTTCTACGATTTGTTTAGTTCCTTTTCTTGCTGCATTCAAGAATCATGGTTAAATTTACATTCTTTGCTAATAGAATAAATAAATAAATAAGAAATAAGGGTTTTTTATGATTTTAATTATGGAGATATTGAAAAGCAGCACACCATAGATCTGAGATGCTCTGGGTGCCACAGCCGAGGAGGGACCGCTTTGTCAGCTATTTGTCTTCCCAAGTCACGGAGGTGATCGTGCATTCCAAATACATCTCCTCTTATCCACCAGGCATTTCTCTATCAGGGTTTGAACTGCGTGTTCGGCCGTCCTCCACTGGGATGCCTTCCATATATTTTATTTTGGCACTAAAGAAATTAGCAATATCCATAAATATTTGTTTCTCCTCAGAGTCCAAACCATCAAAACCGATTTTATGAGATTGCATTAACTTAATTGGGCTGTATTTTCTTATCTTTTTCTAATTCCATGTCCGAATAATTCTTCTCCCTTCTTTCCACAAACATGTTGGAATGTTAACCCTAAC
This sequence comes from Sequoia sempervirens, assembly GCA_007258455.2. Lineage (NCBI taxonomy): Eukaryota > Viridiplantae > Streptophyta > Pinopsida > Cupressales > Cupressaceae > Sequoia > Sequoia sempervirens. The sequence goes on along the minus strand of VDFB02124635.1, from coordinate 434 downwards.
TGCTGCCGTCACCTCCAGCCATTGCCCGCAATATCGCAATAAAGAAAATAACCATTGCGATACCGTCTTCCGGGAGACCGCTATATCGCAATCAATAAAATATTAATCGCGACACCACGGGAGACTCCGTTTTGTTTTATCTTTAACCGCAATAGCTGTTTACCGCCGTTTTTCAACAACCGCTACTGCAATAACTATGGAAAAAGCCGCCACCGTCAGGAAATATCCGGATACGAAATAATTAATATTTAAGTCTTAATATTATGAAAAGGACATTGTATTAAATGCATTTTGACGGGGGTAAAGTTAGTTAGGTGATTTTGAATTTAAATTGTATTTTCGTTCCCTCTCATCCGTGAAAATCTTTCACATGACTTTTTACCTACTGCATATATTTTGTAATTAAAAATTACTTTTGAATAATGAGAATGAGA
>VDFB02124634.1:21518-43645 GCA_007258455.2 Sequoia sempervirens | reverse complement strand
TGACTCTAAATGCTTAAGAAAAATTCTAAGTATGTAGGAAAATGAATGTAAAAATGAAGACCAGAAAATCATGTGAAATTTTGAAAGAGAGAAAATAGATTTGAAATTACCATTTTATAAGTAAAGGCAATTTCAAATGGATGGATGAGATCGAAAGGCGAATAGACAGACCAGATTGAAAATTGAGATAGGATGGCTAAAAAAAGGTAGGGTAATCAAATTAATAATAGTCATTTGACCTTTGCATGCAAAAAGACATCTTTTTGAATTAAAAATCATTTTAATTCAAAAATGGAGAATCAAATGACAGTAGACAATAAATGCCCATCTTCAGCCAAAATAAGGAAATTTGACCATTTTAAATAAGTAATCATTTACTTATTTATTTAAAATGGGGAAAATGACATGTGGCCATAATTAAATAAATTAAATAAATTATTTAATTAGAAGAAGAATATGTAAGCTATTGATGTATTTAAATAAATAAGCAAGATTTATTTATTTAAATAATCTAGATCAATTAGTGGACACAATTAATTAAATAAATTAGGAAATTTATTTAATTATAAAGAGGTATTAGATAATTAGTGATGCATTTAAGTAAATAAATAAAATTTATTTACTTAAATAATCGGGAAGAATAAAAAGACATGAATTAATTAAATAATTAAAAAATATTTAAATAATAGATGAAAAATGGAATGCACAACGTAATTAAATACTTTAGTTATGCTAGGATGAATGTGGTTGAAAACAGAGCCCTACTAAATAAGCCCTCATGTCCTATTTATTGTTATCATTTATCATTTGCTAATTTAAAGTAATTTCTCATAGCATGGTGTTATCAATTTCTTTAAAATGGGGGCATATATATGCATTATCATTTTTGGAGATCTTGGACAATATTCCTTTCATTTCATTGTGCGATCTTCCTACATAACATGATGTGTCTTCTTCTTGGTAGTGTAATTAGTTTTGATGTACTCCAAGAGTGTGACCTTTCTTGGAATATGACTTTCCCTAAGAGGTGATGCCATTGAGTGCATTCTCTAAGTTATGAATCTTTTATCCTAGACTTGTCCTCTCTTGCAGCTATTAGACATGATGTTCCCTAAGAGGATACCTTACATGAACTAAGAAAAACCCCTTTGAACATGTCTTATTCTATTTTAATTTTTATTCATAAGTTTTTAGAATAACACAACTTTCTAACCTTGTAAATCTTGAAGTTACAACACTTTTCCATTCCCGCCAAGTGTTACACAATTTTCTTGACTATGGTGCCTTGTTTTTTCATAAGTGTTTAGTATAGTGCAGCTTGTTGGGCCTTATGAAGCTCTATGTTTGTAATGTGTGGTGTTTCATTAAAGTTATCAAAGGTATAACTTTGGTATGGTATGGGATCCTAATGAGATTCTCTCATTTTCCACCCTTGCGGGCTCACCTAGTGGTCAACAAATTTCACTAGCCCGTGTGAGTGTGGATTTTTCTTTGCATAGTGGAAAACAAGTTCCATTTATAATTTTTTTTGAAAAATATCATAGGTGTGTTCCATATTGCATTGGAAAGTTGATTCTTGATCCGCTCCTTTTCTTTTTCCCTTTTCTCATTCTTTGAGTCTTTAACATTGTATGATTTAGTATCTTGTCATTATGGCATACATATATATGTTTAACATAGGCATGTGTCTCCTTGTACCTTTGGTGGTTTTTCCATGGGATCTTAGATCTTGGAGGCTTGATCACCTTCCTTGACCTTTGTTTTCTTATATTTCCAATGATTATAAATTGGACCTCTCTTTATTGTCTACTTTAGTGTGACTTTCACATAGGTTCATCCTCTCACTAAATTGGGGGATAAATGTAGTGCAGAAAAATGTAACCCTTTACCCAACTTGTTATGTGTTGAAAGAATGAAGAAGGATCCCCTTAATTTCTTTTCATTTATGTCAACATTGGTTGTTGATATCTTCACTAATCCAATTAATAGAATGGAGATACCTTAATCCAATATATTTTTTTGCACTCTCTCATATGATAATATCTACCTATGTGGTGATAGTATGTTGTTCCTAACTATAATTTGCATATACATGTATTCAATATTTCAATGGGTTTGGATGTATAGTTTCAAAGAAATAAATGACAATAGTTCATAATACAATTTTGGCTATGTAAAGTTCAAGTGGTTATGTGTAAACCGATTCGTGTTCCTCCGGTGATAATAATAAAATTTTAAAATTTTGAGAGATTGCTTATAGGTTTCAACACATTGCATATTCTTGATGGAACATGTTTATGTAGTTAGATTGATTGTTGGTGTTGATCAATTAGCATGTTTTGTGATTAGGTTTCATTCATGGCCAACCTAAATACTTGGTATATATTACGGTGATTAAATATGTAATGCAAATGTTACTAAGATCTGTTTTAGGTTCATGCCAACCTAAAATAATTATTGCATGTTTGGTTTCAACATGAAGATTTTTTGGTTCATGTGTAGAGCCAACAAGGAAGTTTTGATTTAATATGGGGCTACATCTAACTAGGATGACTTGATTGTTGTATGTGAATGAATTGGGTATATATGTGAGACATTTATGAGGTTGTAGAAGTGATATGCGATGCAAGTATGAATATTTTGTATGTATATAATCAAAACTATAATAAAGATGTTGTGACTATTGAGTGACTGCAAAGTAGACCAGTATTTTGTATTCTATATTTGATGAAGTGCATAGAGTTGGTATTTTGAGCCTCAAAGGAACTGAATTCAACATAGGGAAGGTGCATTTTGTATTAGTTCACATCCTGGATATGTGGTCATTCTATCTTCTATCTTTCTTTCTTTCTATAGTTGTGAACCCTATTGGATTGTGTGTTGGAAGTGAGCCTTTTGTAATATCTTATAACCAGTTATAATATATTTTGAGCTAATCCTCACCATGGTTTTTCCCTTTTTAGTTTTTCCACATAAAAATACTATTTTTCATGTGTTATGTGATCTCATGTGGGTATGTGCAGGATCATGATGGGCCAAAAAGTGGCAATATGATGGGGTGGTTGTATCATCAATAATTTTTACCTCCAAAATTATGAAACAAAAGGTTTTGAAGAGATTCTTCCATTGGATATAAATTATTCTTTACTTTGAACTTAAATGGCAATTATTATTCATTTTCATTCAAATTATGACTAAAGTCCTCGATGATAGGCTGATTGAAAAAACATCTAGCTTCTCAACAACGATATCAAATTTTTGGAATCCAAAACATGCATCACACTTTATGTTTCACACACTATAGATTAAAAAAATGAATTTCATGAATTTTTTACCAGCTATGGTAACGACATATGAGCTATATTTAAAAAATTAATAGAATAAAAAAATTTAGTAATAATTATTTACTAGAAAATTACATAAACAAAATATGTATCACATTAGGGCATGAGTCCTCACTTCTTCTCAAAATCTTATAAAAAAAAAAAATATTATCATTTTATTGTCGTTAGGAGGCTGACAAGATATTCTATTTCTCTGATGCTTTTTCCCTTTAAAATTTGTCACCTGAATTGAAATTTCAAAATTTTCACTCCAAACAGATTTTAAAAAAAACCTTAGGAGTTTGTGAAACTACATTCAATTTATATATAGATTCTATTCTTACATATTTTTGAAATAATATAGATAACTTATTCAAATTTTTACGTCAAGTTTCCTAACTCTAATTTTTCTAAATTTTTTGCCACTTAAGGGCCTATTTTTTCCATGATGATCCTGCACATACCCATGTGATTGTTTCATTCTTTCATTCATTATTATTCTTGGATGTGCTTTGTTAATTTGATGGATTGTGATCAAATTATTTAATGGAAAACTCATTCACCCCACCCTGTCTAAGTATTCTAGGTGTTCAAAAATTGGTATCAGAGCTAGATTTCTTCTAAGAAACCTAACAGCTTGAGGAATATCTTGGAGGTTAAACACAAGGCTGATAGAAAGTATCCTACTCCTCTAGAAGAAATTTCTGTAATTGAATAGATAGAAGATGGATGTATGATTGAAAAAGAACTTAAAGTGGCTCTTGAATAGCTAGAAAAAGTTGACGTGAAAAAAAAAATGAATGAAAATACGAAGGAAGCAAATGAATGCAAAAAGAAAATGAGTGAAAAAATAAAGAAATTTAGAGAAAGATATAAGGAAGTCAATGAAAAATTAAGGAAAGAAAATGAAGACATCACTAGACTAAAAGTGCGAGTGGAAGAATAGACAACATGTTTTGTCAAATTTATTTGAATTTGAGTAAATATATCTGAAATAAAAAAGGGTTTTGCTATCTATATTTTTAGTTTTAAGTCCTTAAAATTGAAAAAAATAGGTTTAGTTTGACTAGGTGGTCAAAATTTGAAAACTATCATTTCAATGCACTATTCAATCTTTATGATGAGCATATACAATTTTACATCAAATTTATTTTCTACATCATAACTATATTTTTTTTTATTTTTGAGGGGTTTTATTTATTTCTTCATATATTTCTTGTAGAAAAAATCATTTGTACAATACTAATATTTTGAAACTAATCAGGTTTTTATGGCACCACATGTCAAATAATGAAATGAAATCACTAATATCCTCTAAAATATTTGTGGAGGAACATTATTACTCTCTTCTAATATCCTCTTTGGTAGATGAATATCCAACTCACAAAGCCTCTTTTATTGTTGATGTACTTTTCAACTTAGAGATTTGTTTCCTTACAACTTCTATTGATTTGACACATAGCATCATACTGCATTCCATTTCCTTTTGGAACCTCTAACGTATGTTTTTTTTTATTGACACATTGGTGAGTTCTACTTATACTCCAACCTATCTATGTATTATCCAAACATTTGTCAAATAAATACAATTTACCTATTAAGGCTTCTTTCTCACAATCACCTTTCCAAGTGTCTTTGTCCCAACTCTTGGTACATTGTGACCTTAAACATTCTATACTTGGTTTATTTTTCTCATCTCAATCAAAACTCAAAATTTTTCTCATAAATTTTTGTTAGTGGAAACATTTCCACTTTGTTGATTACTTCTTTTCTAACCATTCAGGTATTTTCCTTTATTCCTAAGGTACCATCTCCTTTCTTACAATTTCCTAACCTTTCTTATAAATTAGATTCAAGTCAAGAGTTCTCCAACCTCTTGGATACCTCTCCCTCTCTTCCTTCAACCTTACCTCTCTCTACCTACCTCTTCATGTCTCCCTTATTTCCTCTATCCATTTATCCCTCCTATGCTACCTCGCTAGAATTCTCCCTACCCCCATTCCTCTATACTTATCTCTATTGCTCCTCTCTCACTATCCCTCCTAACCTTCCCCTCCCTCCATTTTTCCATATTTCCCCCTCTCTCTTTTCATCCATCCATCCCTTATCACTCACTCCCTCCTTCCCTCCCTCCCTCCCTCCATTCCTCCCACCCACAACTCCCTCACTCTACCTACCCCTCTCTCTCTACCTCTCCCTCACTCCTCTCCCCCTCTCTCATGTATACCACCTCTTTCTACCTCTCCCGTGACCTTACCTATATCCCTCTCTATACCTACATCTCTCTATTTTGTTTACCTTACCACTCTCTAACTACCTCTCCCTATCTCCCTCCTTCCCAAATAACCTCTCTCCACCTACCTCTCCATTCCTCTCTCCCTGATCCCCTCTCTCACTCTCTCTATACCTACATGTCCCACCTTACTTCTCACTATCTTTGTACCTCTCTCTCCCTACCTCAAGTTCCCTCTCTCCCTCTCCCTAACACACACACAACCTCTCTACCCACCCCTCCCATTATCCTACCCTTCTTCCCTCCCTCCTTCATTCTCTCTCACTCTCTCTATACATACCTCTCCCACCCTTTCTCTATATATATACATGTCATACCGCCACACACATAATAACACTAAGCTTTCTAGACTTAAACTCAAACAAGAAAAAATACACATTGAACATCATGCAATCTAGAAGAAAAACTCATAGGTACAACTCTTGAACAATAAATAGTTAACATATCTAGTTCCTACTATCTCCATCTACATCACAAGTATTCCTTTCAAGATGCATGTTTTCCATATCAAACATAATCCAATCATATATCATTTATCCTAAGTTGGAAAAATAAACGACGGTTGCATGACTTATTTTCCAATTGGTCTTCTACTTTTATTTATCTTTTTTACCCATACTATTACTACTCATGGCCACCTACATCTTCCCATTTTTATTGTTTTGATTGGTATACAATGGGGCATAGTATTTTATTGATATATCTCATGTTTGTTTGTTTATTCCTTACATTGCCTGCTAAGGTTGCTTTCAACCTTGTGTGTGTAGGAATTCCTTTATGTATGATGGTTTTTCTGTGCATAGACTTACCAAGGCCATGCTAGTGTCTTGAGTACACAAGAAATTCCTTATGCTTAAATGTATTTCATGATATTGTGTTTGGGTTTGAAAAGTTGTTGGTTCCAAAACACACCTTGATTTGTAACCTACACTTCACATGGTACCCAAAACACACCATGTTTTCTAGCCTCTACTATGAAAAATTATATCCAATTTACCCAATAATAAGAATAATTGTGCAGTTTCTATTTCAAATGCAAACCTAGATAAACACAATTTGAAAAAATTATGGGTTGGGTATGCTGTGAATTGCAAGTTAATAAGCATAGTGGTTTTGAAACACAACTTTTGAAACCTCTTATTTGTTATAATATATTCATAACTATACATATATAGATCTCTATTTCAACTAACAACATCATTTCATGATGGTGTGTTTGGATATGAAAAATTATAAGCTTCAAAACAAACTATGATTTGTAACATGTACTTCACATGGTACCCAAAACACACCATGTATTGTAACCTCTACTATGGCATGTACATGCATCTAATGCTCTTTACAAAAAAAATGGCATGAGTTGACTTAGAGCTCCCCTTGGTCAAGTAATTTTTAAGACTTATACATATTAATGCATACATAGAGCTATCAATTACAATTGGATAATAAATCTTCTTAATGTCCCTAAAAACCTTCATAGATTTATGGCATTGTTGTAGGCTCAACTTAGTGGATATTGTTTAAGGAATACTTACAATATTATCATTGTGCATGTTGAAAACTACAAAATAGTCTCAAGATACTTCCTCTAGTTTAATCATAGCTTCTTATTAGCCATATTTCTATGTATTTGATAACTCCTAGATATTTCATCTGAAAATGATTAATATATCATCAACATGTAAAATTGTGGTTAACTCAACTTAATTCCTTGAAAAATTCAATTCTAATGCATATGTATCAAATTTTTGATACAACATACATGGTGAGTACTTTAATCCATATAAAAACCCTTTTAGTTTAGAAACCCTGTATTCTATACCCCTTATCTAACATTCTTTAGGTTGATGAATATAGATTTTCTCATCTAAATCTCCATGTACGATAATGTTGTATCAAAATTTATTTTGTCCACTAAAAAATAAAAAGATGTAGCTATAGACAACGACATCCTAATGAAGTTGAACAACACATTACCTACTATAAAAAATTGCATGCTTCAAAATACATTGTGTTTTATAACTTACACTTTGTTATACCCAAGCAACTGTATTGAAATGCTATTATTAGTTGAAATGCTTATGTAAACAAGGGACCAATAAGTATATTATGAATATCTTATGTTTGTTAAAGTAAACTATAAATGTTTAATAAAAAATATAACACGAAAACTAAAGATCGTTATGCAATAAATAATTCTAAAATAAAATAAAATATATTTAAGTAATAAATCAATTATAGTCAATAAAATAGTTTTTCTAGTTAAATGAGATAAATCTTGAAAGTAGAAATATAGATAATAATTTAATTAATATATTAATATTAATATCTATATTATTATTAAAAAAATGGAAATAAATATAATTAAAAAAATATTTATATTATAAATATAACTATATAGACATAATTATTATAAAATAATAATATAATTTAATTACATTATAAAATATATAATAATAATAAAATAATAAATATATAACATAATAATTTTAATATCATAATAATATTATAACAATATAATAATATAATATAATAATATAATAAAATAGTTTAATAATAACAATATCCAAAACTAATATATAATATCTAATTTAATATAATATTAATTATAAATAATAATATAAATTTATTTATATAATTTAAATATATTATAATACAATATAATATAACATAATAAAAATATAAAATAATAATACAAATTCAATTACATTATAATAAATTTAACCATAACAATACATTAAAGAAATAAACAGCATAGCACAATTTAAATTTAAAAGCAAAGTACATTACAAATATAAAATAATAATACAAAATAAACATTATAATAAATTTAAATATATCAATGCATTAAAAACTAAAGAGGCAGCAATATTTAAAATCTGCCCTTACCACTTTTCTGCTGCTGCCGTTTGTTTCTGTGGCTGCCGTTTGTTTCTGCTGTCACACATCATTACCCCTCCGTTATTTCTGCATCCTTCCTCGGTGGGCCCTGCGCATGATGGGCATGCATGTTTTTATGTGTTTTTGTATTTACATAAATACGTTTTGTCTTGGAGTTAGCCGGCTCCCCAAAATTTAAACCATGTATTCATGAAATATAATATTGATTGCAATATACTATAAGCAAGAAGCATTCACAAAAGACAATAGCAATAGTTAATCTATAAGAATATTGACAACAAACAAATACTTACAAAACATTCAACATAAATTCCATCCCAAGCAACAAACGTAAAACCAATATATCAAACAAAAGGAATAAAAAACTATAAGCCAATAACATCCAAAAGTGTCATTGAAATTCCCTAATCACACTAGAATGCATGAATCCTAGACAGAATCAACATGATAAATATAACACTCCTTAAACATCCTTGCATTCTTATATTATTCTAAATTCAAACATGTTGCTCAACCTCTTTATCAAACTGTGATCGAAAGAATCAAGATGATTAATTTGAATATAAAGATTGTCTTGTCGCTGTATCAAATAAATATATATACATAATTTTGTTGTCAAAGAAGCACAATTTCATTCTTATTCCTGAACGTCACGTGATGTCCCACCTATTACTACTGTCACAGCATTGCGTATTCCATGTGATTATTGCTCACATCTTTTTGAGCTGGTTGCCGCTAAAAACATTAAGATGGAAATCAGGCACAGTGAAAGTTTGGTTTATATCAGTTTTTAACGTTTTCGAATTGGCGTTCACTAAGGGGCTCAAATAAGCACACATTGTAAGGCGAAAATTATTCCACCCTCTCGAGGGAATTGTTTTGTGGTCCGTGTCCACTTGATTACAAAGTATTATTCAGTTGCAAGGCTCTGGAATTTAAAGGATTTGTTTCCCTTGGAAAATGCGACCTTTGAGTTAAGATTAGTCTATTTATATACGCCAAATGTGCGATGGTGGAATGCCACTCACTCGAGTTGGGTATAATAACAAAAAGCATGCTTTCAAGCGTCTCGATAAGGATGTAGCCTTTTCTATTTTTATCATTATTTGTAAAATATGTAAGACTGACACAGCATTGCAAAATCCATGTGATCACGGATGTATGGTGTAGAGACAGCAGTTCGAGCTGGTTCCCAACTAATAACATTAAAATAGAAATCAGTCTCAGTGAAATGTGGGTTTATATCAGCTTTTAACTTTTTTCAAATTGGCGTTCAGTGAACGCGTTCGAATACGGAGGCAAAGTAACGTGCAAATTATTATTCTACCACCTTTATAGAATTGCATTGGGGATCATGTCCACTGATGATGAAGGATTATTCAATTGAATTGTTTCGTAATTTGCGCGACTTTTGTCGTTCTAAGATGCGGCCTCCTAAGAGTTTAAGGTCTATCTGTAGACGACAAGAGTGATGGTGGAGAATGATAATAGGCATCTTTCCAAAGCATGTGGAAAACGCTGTATCTTTTTATATAAGTAAAAGGGAATAGAATAATACTAGTTTACAAAGCGTATAATAAATAAATATAAAAATAATTAGATTTTATGAAGCTGAAGAATTAGTGAAGATCTAAAATAAAGATACTCCAACCTAAGAACTAGTGAAAAAATTAGTGTTTGCGAACATGATTGACATTTGAGTTGTGGTTTTACTATGCATGCTTTCTAATGTTTAAGGGAAGTCGGTTCTTATACTCTACAACTGAAAAGGAGATTGTGTAGATGTAAGGAAGTTAGTTCTTATAAATTATATCTAGAACATAGATTAGTGGAGTGTATCAATATCAATGATTCATTTGATAATTGTTAGTAGTGAAGTATATTTGTTTTTTAGAATGATGAAATGTATTGTGTAGTATTGTATTAGGTGGTCTTCAAAAGTGCATATATGTTTTAAAAGGTTGATATAATATACATATGATAGGATAAAAATTTTCATGATAGCTTAATAGTCACTATTGAATTGTCTATGATTCATAAGTCTTGAAATATACAAGTAATAGAGCATTGTGTTTCAAATGTAGTTGAAAACCTAGTTTAAGGTTACTATAAACAATGAGAATGCAAATATAGTCTGTAGTTATGTAGCTTACTACAAAACTACATGAAAATCCTAAAATATTGAATATACATTCATTGGTAGGGTTTTTGCTTCCATCTAAAGTTCAAAATCTCACCATTGAAGATATAAGCCTTCAGTAAATACTATTTTTTTTTTGGAATTATAAAAGGATATTGTTGCTCATCATTGAATGAAGCCACATCTTGAGACAACATAGACTTATGTACACCAATGGAGTCATATTGTGAACGAATAAAGACAAATTCTTGTTACAATTTCACCGAAGGTGAAGGTCCTTTTACCCAAGGTAACTAGCATTTACAAGCTTTCAATGAACATGAATAATTGATATCTTGTATAGTCCTAGGAAATACTAATGTGTCATTTATAGACTATTAAGCATCTGAGGAACCCATTTAATGATTAGGTTTCCTTTGTTTCCCAAAAAAGTATTGATAAATAGTCATACCAAGGCCAAGTTACTAATGATAGATATGTGCATATAATTAGTGCAAACACAGAAAATAAACAAAAGCAAGTTCACAAATAAATCAATGAAAATAGTTGGATCTTTTTTCACAATGTTATTTAGATGAATAAATTAAGATGTGAGGCATTAATGATCAAAATTATAGTTTTCCGATTAATCAAAGTGGTGATTAGAAATTATGAATTGGAGTAAAAATATGGAGCCTACCATTTCAATTTGTTTCTTTCAAAATTGAGGAATTTTACTTTCTTAGAGCTCTTCATGTATAATTTCAATAGAATGGAAAAACAATCTATTATATTCACAAAGTGAAATGGGGAATGGGAAATGGGTTTTCAAAGGGCCTTAGAAACTTTTAAGCATATTCAACAAAAAAAATCTCCATCCTCATTTGTACAAATTTTCTATCATACTCCTAACTAACCTATACCAAATAATAATTTTGGAATAAGCTAGGAAATGAGCAGTTGAAGTGTAAAGGATGGTTGCAATTTAATGAAATTTTTAATTTTTAATTAATTTAGTAATTATAGAAAATGTCTTGAAGCATACAAAAGAATTGTGGACTATTTAACAAAATGATTAAAAAATATTTCTTTTGTATGTCATAGAAATTAATAAACAAAAATAGTATTTGATAAAAAATCCTTATAATCTACATTCCAAAATATACAATGACAAAAGGCTAGATTAAAGATATTTGTTTCTAATTTATTATCATTAAGTTGGAGTTGAATCTTAGTATTATAACTCTCTACATTCTACTAATAAACAATGTATATTGGAAGAAATAGTACATACATGTTTGAAAAGGTTGATAAAATAGCTTTTTTAAGTAGACCACAAAGGCTTTTTAGACAGACGGATAGGCTCTTAACCAAAGGACAACAGTGTGGCACACGAATAGCAACACGACACACTGGCCTCTTGTATAGACTGAAAACTAAGACTATCATAGAAAATGGCTAAATGCCTACTTCTACTCAGACTACCAAGGACTCTTTAAATGTGGGAATATAACAAAGATAAAAAAAAACTAAAGTAAAGTGAAATAAATGAAATATAAATGATAAAACTAAGGAGGAGAAAGAATGTGCTCACAATAGACCAAGTAAGGAAGCCTCTAGCATATCAATGTCTTTAATACTTGCACACATAAAATCAAGGAAACTTGTGGCTGTTTAGGGGTTTGCCTCAGTCAAACCCATGTTTCGATGTTCCCACCTCCACACAAAACTAGATAGATAGATAGAAAAGAATAACAGACAAGACAAGATAATAGACAAGATTATAAAGTTCCTAGACAAGGGATGTGAGAAATCCCAAGATACTCAAAGACACAAGACAAGAGATAGATATCACTCACAAGGCATGAGAAATCCAAATAGACTAGTAGATAACATTGTGAGAACTTGAGAGTGGTGTAGCAAGTGAGAGATCTGTGCAATTTTGAGAAAAAGAGAGAAAGAGCAAGAGAGCTCAAGAGAGATCAAGAAAGGAGTGGTAGGACGAAGAGGGAGAAAATGAATTGAAAAGACAACTTTTAAAGAGAGAATAAGAGGGAAAAGAAGGTTCCCCATCCATTACAAACCATCTTGGGTCATTACCACTAACAAAGGTAAGTGACAAGTGGAAAGACACTCAAAAACAACCATTTCAATATCAAAATGTTGCAGGATGGTAGTGCAGCACACAAATGTCTGTCTGTCATGCTAGTGTCTAGAATTCATGCTACAAAATGGTTAGAATGAGGAAACACAAGGTCTGACAAAAATTTGACACACAAAGGTAGCTACTAAAAAGGGGTCATGAGTATCCTAAGAGGGGAAAAGGTTGATGAAAGGGATAAAATGAGCCTACAAAAATACTAGGGTAATGGACACTAAAGTGGATGCAAAAATGTAGGTGAAATTGCAAGGGGTGCAATTTTATGACATTACAGCTATAAAATTTCTCAAATATTTATATAAGAGTGACTTCATCCATAAATTTATTGACTTGGGAAATCTTTTAAGTGAATTATGGGCCTAGATTCATCTTTCACCTTTGAAAATTTGATGTTTTACTGTGTAGAAGAGATCGTTAAAGAAACTTAGAAGGTTAATTTGGATCAAATTATAAGTGATAATATTCATCACCAATTTCCATGGAGAGGGAGACAAAGATATTCCACATGACATCTAACATAGTATTTACATTGGCTAAGAATTTTATATATAGAGGACTAAATTTTCTCTGTTCAATTTGTAATCGCCCTTACTAATGCAACTTTTATGATTGCTACCCTTAGTTGTAATTGTATAATGCCATGAGCCACTATAAGATGGTGAATGATTCCTTTGTCATGTCCATTATGAGGATGCTACAAGGGGATCTCCAAAGAACTTTATCCTCCTCCAATGTGGACCTCATTCAAATGTTTTATTATTGGTTCATTTAGTTTCCTAAGTTTATCTTTTTAAAAATGGAAGGATTCTCTAGTGCTCCATAGTCATTGTTCAAGTACCTCAATGAAAAGATGGTACTTTTGGAAATTGCAAAGACACTTTTTTCTTCTAAAAAATCCTCAAAGTTATGTATAGGGCCAAAGTGTCTTATCCTATGGTGGTTGGAAGGGGAATTTATGCTTGACCTACTCACTAGTGAATAAAGGGGTCTAATATGGAATTGTAATTCTTCCATCGTAATTTTCATAGCACTTGGGAACATATTGACCCCTATTGAAAATCAAGAATTATATAGGAAATAATTATTGAAAAGTGTTATATATTGAGGAATTTTGGGCCAATTTTGTGAATTATTTGAGGTCATGAAGAGGTCTTAGTCAAGGTTGTCTATTGAGTACATCATTAGGATTCACATCTTCAATTTTGATATGTTATCTTGATATTTGTGATTATTAAGGTGTGTGTCAAGATATTTTTTATTATAATTTGTATGGACAATGTTCATGTTATACCCATGTTGTTTTGAAGGAATTCTTCATTTTGAAGTCAATTATAAATTTATTATTTATTAGATAATAAATATTTTTCTAGTAATCATTAGATTTCTAGTTCATCAAAACAATATTTAAATTATATTTTATAAACTAGAGGTTTCTATAATTTAGCGTTTGGGGGAAATTATGGGAAATAGGGTTTGAATAAATCATGTTTTATGGTGTAGGGTTCAGATTCTAAATAGGTTTGGATGTATGTATGATATACATATCCTTCTTTTTTGAACCTATGAACAACATCTTATTACTATGTTAGCTACACATCCAAGGAAATATATGCCTTATACTTGACTTCAAATAAGAATTTGAAGCAGGGATAACTTTAAGAAACCCCCCCTTAGCGAAGGTGTAAAATCCTGGTGAATCTTGTATACTTCCCGATAAAAATATTAATTTTATTAGATTTTTTTTTCATTTTTTGAGGAAAAGAAATCTCAATTGGCGAATCTTTTCTAATTGCTAGAAGTCTGTGGAAAATCCTAGCGAATTGCAATTTTTTTTAAACCAATAAAATATTTTCATTTGTGATTAAAACCTATTTTCAAACCAATAAAATATTTCCATTAGCAAATTAAACATGTTTTCAAAACAGAAAAAAAAATGTTGGGAATTAAAACTTTTTTTCAAACCAAAAAAATATTATTATTGGTGAATTAAACCTATTTTCAAATGTATAAAAAAAACATTGGTGAATTAAGCATAATCTCAAACTAATAAAAAAAATTCAATGGAAAATGTTAGCACAAATCAATATAACCATGACCATTCGATGAATTTCGGATGGACGGTTGTAGTTGCATTCCAGAAGAAAATCTTTGAAGCACTAGACTTGCGAATTGAAACCTTCGAAATAACACTAGAATCATTATATGGGGACATGAGGTGAGATCAAGGCTCATTGCTCATTATGGTAATGAACCTGATGGGATGAAGGACTTTGGTGATGAGTGATAGAAGAACTTAAGTGGCAGAAATATGCATGTGCATAAATTTTGTTGTAAAAGAGGGACCGCCTAGGAAGAACGTAGGACCAGGGCTTAAAAACTTAAGAAAATTTTACATAAAGGATGTAAAGGCCAATTATCAACCTTATAAAATAATTTAATCCCCAGACTAAAGTAATGAAGGAAATATGTGTGAAGGATATTCCATATCTATAGCAAGGTGACAATGCAAATCAATATAACCACGTCTATTTGATGAATTTTCGATGGACAGTTGTAGTTGCATTTTGAAAGTAAATCTTTGTAGCACTAGAATTTCTAATTGAAACCTATAGAATAACACTAAAAATATTATATGCAAAACCGTGGCGAGATCAATGCTCATCACTAATTGCTCATTCTCTCTTTCCAATGCCTTGATTTACTACATTTCATTTAGTTGAAATTCTCAATCCTTTTGAAGAAACTGTGGTTATCATACTATGGGAAGCTATTAATGCCATATGAGCATTTGAAGGGATTGCTTGGATAGTTAATATCTTTAATGAAACAATATTTGTAATGATTTCATATCATTTGAGTGGCACTAGCTATTTTGATAGATTTTTTTCTTGAGGTACAATTTGCATGTAGTTAGAAGTCAATCAAATTAAAGATTTTAATTGTAAATGTAAGGCTTAAGTTACACGAATTGATTAAGTTGGTTTTTGGGTTTGTGTGAATTGTGATTATCATTATACCCAACCACACATGTGACACGAGTATGACTCACAAGTAAACATGGATCAGCATGTAGTGGCACTGGTCACCCATAAGTAGGGATAGTGAGAACAACTAAAATCATTCATTGAAGGCTAAAGGCTTTACTATTGAGTACAATGTTCTGAATTGTCATAATGGTTTTCATTTTGTACGGTTAATAAAGATTCAAGAAGAAGATGATGTGGTATTATTGGGAATACTCTAAATTCTCCTGCCTCCAATTATTTAGTTATGGAGTAAAAGAAAAATTTCCTTCAAGTTTAGAATGCATGGAATTGGAAAGAAGTTGATCTGGTTGACCTGACTTCTTAGATAGGTTTTGAACCAGGACGAGGAGCTTTGATGGAGATAAGCTCTATCCCAGTGCATGGAGGCTAGAGGTAAAAGATGGTATCAATTTTACTACTCCTTATCTTTTGCATGACTCTAGTTCTCAAAGGGGATAAGTACATTTTGTATCTTCACAGCTCCCATTTCCCCAACATTGTTCACCAGGCAAGCCCCATGCATTTATTTTGAGAGTGTATGATTGCTCTAGAAAGTCTCATGCATTTATTTTCAGTGCCCATGGTCGACTATAAAAGTTCCATGCATTTATTTTCAGAGCGCATGGCTGACTCGACAAGTCCCATCACCATGCATTTTTTTTCAAAGTGACATTTGTATTACATTTTCACCAGTGGTCCAATAGAATCTTGGAACTTACATTTTTATTTGTATTATATAAAGTAACATATGTTATTTATACAAAATAGGAGCATGGCGCTTGCATGCTCTACTCATCTTTTAAAATATATGTAATAATGTGACATTTCAATTTAGTTGTAATAAAATAAATGGTTGTGTCAACTGTGTTATTCTTTGTTATTCATTTATAGTAAAGAATTATTTTATGAGTTCAATGTCTATGAATCTATTCAAATCATTTTTTTTTCCTTTATGAATTTAAGTATTATCTATTTATAAAATAATTGCATGTAGATTTAAAAGTAAAACATAAATCAATACAAATGAAAAAAGAAAGTTTCCATGAAATTGATAAAAAACATTATAAACACTAAATTTTTTCACTCTTGTTAGGGTTTACCGAAATGTTATTGATTTCTAATTTTTTGTTGACCTTCTCCCCCAGTTCTCAGTATCATTATTCATTTTATTAAGTCCTTTGCAATGTTAAGTTACCAACCCCTTGGCCTTGATGTCAATCCTACTGCACTAAAGTTTAAAACAACTTTAAAACACATGCTTATTTTTTATATCATAAATTACTCAATTTTCAACCATTCAATGAATATTTGATGTATGGTTGTAGTTTCATTCCAAAATGAAATGCATAGAGCACTAGGCTTTCAAAATTAAACCTCCAAAATCATCTTATAACTATTAGATTTACAAAGAGAAAGGGTTTAGAATTTGTTATCAATGTAGGACAACCATGTACTACCTATGTAGTCCTGAGTCTAAGAAAAACACATTGATGTTTCAATGTTTCATTCACTTTAAGTTTAATTTTTTGCTGATCTCCCCTGGTTCCCAATATCATTATTCATTTTATTAAGTCCATTGCAATGTTAAGTTACCAGACCCTTTAAAACACATGTGTATTGTTTATATCATAAATTACTCAAGTTTCAACCAATTGATCATTATTCTAGAATGAAATGCACAGAGCACTAGGCTTGCAAACTTAAACATCTAGAATCACCCTATAACCATTAGATTTACAAAGATCAACTATTTAGAATTTGTTGGCAATGCAACACTAAATGGCTTGTTTTAAATGTTGTCAGCCATGTACTAATTGTACATTTCTAAATGTTGTCAGTCATGTATGAATTGTGTATTATGGAAGAAACAAGTAGAATTTTCATTCACTTTAATGTTTGAATTTCAAAAAAAAAACTTTCTACTACTAAGTGATTTTATTCTTAAGTGGGACAGTCAGCACATAGGGAGATTTCAGTGTTTAGATTTCTTATTATAGTGCACCACCCTATTCTGGGTTCCATAATTCCACTTCCAACAAATCCATTCCATTTTCCATGACTGTCAACATTAATCTTTTCAAGAATCAAAATTTGGGTAAGTGAAAGAATTCCTGTTGCTACATTTCATCATTTGGCATTTCTCAAAATCTTATTTTTTCAAACTTTGAAGTTTGGGTTTAGGGTTGAGAGACTTAAGAATTAAGAAAAATTAAGAACTAATATGAAAATCACAATTTCACATTTTATAAGCATGTCTATCACCAGTATCACTAGAGCAATATTAGATAAAAAACTACATTATGAAAAATTTCTTAAAACCCTAGGTTTCACTGATGAATACCATGATATTTATGATCCTGAAATCTATGGTAGGCTTACCTCAAAACTTAGATTTTCATCTTAGAATAAGGCTGCAAAGAAAATTCAAGTTAATAGTATCAATGCACAGTGGGTAACTGGATTAGGGTGCATGATGTTACATGAGGTTTTCCCTTACCCAGAATTTTTCATGGTTTGTGCCCAAAATTATGATGATAACAAAAGAGAAATTGTTAATAAAGATAGAAAAGAAGAATTTTAACCATTAATGCATAAGAACTTAGGAAAGTGTTGGGGTTTATAACCAAAGAATTTAGAAATGTCCACATTGACCTAGAAAACCTTGCTAGTGATTATGAAGTAGTGGATGAAAGGGAGAAAAATGCTTTCATAAATAAAATAGTTCTAGATATCAAAGAAGTTAGAAACAAATTGAAAGGTGATCATAAGACTCCTTATGATTTTAATATTTTTAAACCATGGGTTCAGGATACTATTTCCATGCTAGCATTTTTCCTCGGTCTAGATAGCAATTTGGAAGTGGGTGCAATCCTCCTTGAAATGGTATATAATATCCATTACAGACCACATGTCAAATATAACTATATTGTTCACATTGTAGAATCCATGCATGAATAATCTCTAATGATTAAAGGAGGTCCTACCAAGACATTTAGGTTCACAACCTACTTGTGCTATTTTTTTGTAGTCAAATTAAGAGGAATGTATCAAACCAACAAGCTTCAGATTCATTCCTATAGTAATGCTTAGGAAAATAAAATGGCTCTAGTATATGATTGGACCACTAAGATAAGGATGCATGATTTTCAAAGGAACTACAATTATTTTGTAGACTAGTTTTTGGCTCCATTGCATAAAGCAATTACAAATACTCCAATGCCTAGATTTCGTATGTCATGTACAAATTGCATTCAACTAGGAAAAGAAATACAATTAGCTAATTTGTACTTAATGCAAGAATAAACTATGCTAAGATTTTATGGATCGATAGTAGAGCCATACAAACCTCCTTTTAGAACAAAGATATAGCTCTCATACCATGTTAGAATTGGCTATATGGATGCCAATATCTTGAGACCAAATGGAAAGCACAAAAAGAGAATAGAATGTGACAAGAATAAATTGTATTCTTATCAATATAATTCAATGATATGAGATCACTGATTGTATACAATGAGAGTGACCCCTTGGTTATATAGCCAAGGTAAGATATAAGATGTCATAGGATTACAACAAGTGTCTTAATCATATGACATGAGACAACTAATCACACTTACCTAGGTTCACATGTAGTAGTTATCAAATGATAAGATACGAACTAATGACAACTAACATCTTCTAGAAATATTCCTTCCTAGGACCTAAGTAAACTTAACATGTGTAAATAAGTCCTCTAGCAATGAATTAACTAGGTACAAGACTTTATTTACACCAACACCGCCCTTAAGTGCAACTTAGGGAGTAGAAAATTATTATGCAAATGACACAAAGATGGGTCCTGGCTACTTGGCGATGTTAGGTACCCATTGGCGATGTTAGGCACCCATGTACATGCAATGCAATATCTCATAAACAAAGAAAAGGAGGAAACCTAGTGGGACAAAACTACTCCTCAAAAGAGAGATGAAATAAAAAAAAAATGAAATATTCTCAATGATGCATGAGAAGGTAAAAACCCCATGTGAGGAAAAAGACCCCCCATAAGAGAGAAGAAGAAGAGAGATAAGGCAGCCCCCCCTCAATGTTGAGTCTCCTGCAATGATGGTAGAAGCTCAAAATTGAAAGTTGAAGATGATTCAAAAGCATCAAAAACCATTCCTCCCCTTAGGAAGAAACAAAACCATGGATGCATGCAGGATGTCAGGAATATGGATGGTGCACGATGTCTCTGAAGCATGGTCAAGTGTCTCCATGTCAATGTTGAAAGATGACACACTCCAAACAAGTGTTCTAGGCCACATTGTTGAAGAGGACAATCCAACATCTAGTAGAAATGAATTTAGAACATGATCCAATGATAATGATATTCCCTTTGAAGACAAAGAAGCCTCCTCCAAATGTTGTCCAAAAGAATCCAAACTCACGCCAATCTACAAAGAATGATCGTGTAGAGAATGAACAAGAGGTTCAAGGTGTTCCCTCACAACAACTAAAGAAAGTGCATCTTCATCAAAGAGAAGATGAATGTGATCGATGATGTCTCCCAAATCTATAATATGTGACTCTCGACAAACAAGTCTAAAATACCTATCAAGAAGTCATCACAAGTAGCCATATTTGGAAGACTATGTATGTCCTATTGCACTGAATCACAAGGAACCCAAACTGTGGAATCACAAGCATCCTCAGGTACAATAGTAGATGGAGGAGATGAAATGCATGACTCAAGAAGTGATCTGATGTGAGAACTCCCAAGTTCAAGTAGTCAAAAGTCTCCTCTGAATCATGGTTCATATGATCAGTAGTTGCAGGAACAATGTCACCATTAGAAGCAAAATCTATAAAGGTATACAACTGAGATGAATGATCAATCACCCTAGTAGCAATGATCTCCCTAGTTTCCAAGTCTCAAATGATGACTTAATCAGGTGTGAACTCCATAGTTCTCCCATCTCCACCATGTGTAATCTGATATATGGAAAGAATATTGTTTGTCAAATGAGGAACACAAAAAAGATCTTGAAAAGTGTTGTCCCCAAAAATAATAGATCCCTTCCCAATTACACTCATGTATGTATTTTTCCCATCAAGATAGGAGATGTAGTACAAGGCTGAAATGAAGAGAATATAGTCTGGGAAGATGCCATAGGATGTGATTCTCCTAGAAATCTAGAAGCCATCTCCCTAATCATGGACCTGAAAGAGCACAAAGAGCTTGTCCTTTGTTTCCTGATGTAGATGCTTGACCTTTATCCTTTTTAGACTGTTTTGAAGAAGGAGGTGATTTAGACATTCTAGAAGGTAAATCAATGTGATTCATTTTGAGAAGATTTTTCAACTCATCAATATTCTTCTTATAACAATAGTGTTCTTCATGTCCATCGTTCTTGCAATATGCACAAAAAGGCCTCTCCTTCTTAGATGATTCTCCTTTTGAGGAGGATGAGGATTCTAATTCTTTATGTGGCTTGTTCTTTTTCTTCTTTTGCTTCCTATCAATATTCCCCAATTCTTTCTATCCCTTAGACTCACTAGCGACCAATGCTTGTGACTTGGAAGACTTGATTACACCCATGTTCATTAACTTAGCTTCCTCTTGGATTAGGAGATTTGCAAAGTCATCAAACTTAGGACTAGCATATGATGCTCCCATAGAAAGTTGATGGGTATGAAAGCTAGAAACAAGTACTGAATACTCAAGACCAAGCTTGGATAACACATTCAGAATCAATTGTAAATCCTCTTTTTCAATGTTGCAATCCTTCAATTGTGTTCTTAATTTCTTGATTTTGGAGATGTAATCTTAGATGTGGTCAAAACATCTTGGATCAAGATTCATCAAATCATTATCAATCTGATATCCCCTAATCTTATCTGTTTTACCATACAATTTTTCAAAAGTCTCCCAAGCCTCTTTAGGTGTATTGCATGACTCAATATGAAATTGCAAGTCAAATGAGACTAATGAACATATGCATCTAAGTTTTTTCTCATGATCAATCTCCCACCTTGCCAATTATTTAGCATCAATAGGTTTTTGAGAGGTTTCCTTTAGATGACCTATTAGACCTTTCATCATTAGATAGTTCCATATTGATTTTCTCCATGTAGCATAGTTATGTGGATTTAAGAGTTCAATTTGAGATTTCCCCATTGCAAGAACACAAACTAAGAAAAAGAATGTAACCACCACTGTAAGATTACCCCCCCTACGTAATACCTTATTTGGCACTTTATGAGTAGTGCATTTATAGTTTCCACTTATAAAAACAACGAAGTGGACTTTGATCTTGGTGCATGCAAA